>JAQYXR010000817.1:0-54871 GCA_030545055.2 Neoaliturus tenellus
CCTCCACGCACCATGGCGGTGGAGGAGCCATGGTATTTAAAATATCTAAAACTAATAAATAATTAATACTTTCAATTTTGATAAATATCATAAATAATAAATACTTTCAATTTTAGTCAAACTATTTCTTCGGGGAATAGAAAAGAGCCCATTGTAGCCTAGTAGGGATGTTTCGATTACAGATACTTTGATTAAACTTTTAATATAAACAATAAACAATAACAGGGCAGAGGAAGATCCAAAGTATTTATATGTTATAAGTCTAACCAAAGCAAATCTTCAATTTATATTAACCTATTACTTGGGGAAAGGAGAGAGTCCAATGAGGACTCGTAGGAGTATATGTCTATTATTTAAAAAATAATACAATGTAAAAATTTTTTTATCTAACAAGGGAGGTAACTAGATATTTTGGGAAGACCTCCACGCACCATGGCGGTGGAGGAGCCATGGTATTTAAAATCTCTAAAACTCATGAATAGTTCATACTTTCAATTTTATTTATATTAACCTATTTCTTGGGGGAAGGGAGGGAGTCCAATGAGGTTTGGTAGGAGTAAATAAAAGTCTATTTTTTAACCTTAATACAATGTAAAAAAAAAAAAAAATTAAAAATCGACGGGGGAGGTAACTAGATATTTTGGGAAGACCTCCACGCACCATGGCGGTGGAGGAGCTATGGTATTTAAAATGTCTAAAAGTAATAAATAATTAATACTTTCAATTTTGGTCAATGTCATAAATAAAAAATACCTTCAATTTTAGTCAAACTATTACTTCGGGGAATTGAAAAGAGAACATTGAGGCCTAGTAGGGATGTTTCGATTACAGATAATTTGTTTAAACTCTTAATATAAACAATAAACAATAACGGGGCAGTGGAGGATATAAAGTATTTAAATGTTATAAGTCTAACCAAAGCAAATCTTCAATTTATATTAACCTATTACTTGGGGGAAAGGAGAGAGTCCAATGAGGCCTCGTAGGAGTATATAATATCTATTACTTAAATAAAATTATAAATACAAAGTAAAAAACTTTAAACCAATGGGGGAGGTAACTAGATATTTTGGGAAGAACTCCACGCACCATGGCGGTGGAGCAGCCATGGTATTTAAAATATCCAAAACTAATACATAATTGATACTTTCAACTTTGGTAAATCTCATAAATAATAAATACTTTCAATTTTAGTCAAACTATTACTTCGGGGAATAGAAAAGAGCCCATTGTGGCCTAGTAGGGATGTTTCAATTACAGATACTTTGTTTAAACTTTTAATATAAACAATAAACAATAACGGGGCAGTGGAGGATCCAAAGTATTTAAATGTTATAAGTCTAAAAAAAGCAAATCTTCAATTTATTCTTCAACTTATTACTTAGGGAAAAGGAGAGAGACCAATGAGGCCTCGTAGGAGTATATGTCTATTATTTAAAAAAATAATACAATGTAAAAATTTTTTTATCTAACGGGGGAGGTAACTAGATATTTTGGGAAGACCTCCACGCACCATAGCGGTGGAGGAGCCATGGTATTTAAAATCTCTAAAACTCATGAATAATTCATACTTTCAATTTTATTTATATTAACCTATTTCTTGGGGAAAGGAGGGAGTCCAATGAGGTTTGGTAGGAGTAAATAAAAGTCTATTTTTTTAACCTTAATACAATGTAAAAAAAAATTAAAAATCGACGGGGGAGGTAACTAGATATTTTGGGAAGACCTCCACGCACCATGGCGGTGGAGGAGCCATGGTATTTAAAATCTCTAAAACTCATAAATAATTAATACTTTCAATTTTATTTATATTAACCTATTTCTTTGAGGAAAGGAGGGAGTCCAATGAGGTTTGGTAGGAGTAAATAAATGTCTATTTTTATTTGACCTTAATACTATGTAAAAAAAAATTAAAAATCAACGGGGGAGGTAACTAGATTTTTTGGGAAGACCTCCACGCACCATGGCGGTGGAGGAGCCATGGTATTTAAAATCTCTAAAACTAATAAATAATTAATGCTTTCAATTTTGGTAAATCTCATACATAATAAACACTTTCAAATTTAGTCAAACTATTACTTTGGGGAATAGAAAAGAGACCATTGAGGCCTAGTAGGGATGTTTTAATTACAGAAACTTTGTTGAAACTCTTAATATAAACAATAAACTAACTACTTGGGGGAAAAGGAGAGATGTTGAGGCGTCGTAGGGGTGTTCCAGTTACAGATACTTTGTTTAATTTCTTAATATAAACAATAAACAATAATAGGGCAGTGAAGGACCCATAGAATTTAAAGGTTATAAATCTCTAAAAAATAAAATCTTCAATTTATATTAACCTATTACTTGGGGGAAAGGAGAGAGTCCAATGAGGCCTCGTAGGAGTATATAATATCTATTACTTAAATAAAATTATAAATACAAAGTAAAAAACTTTAAACCAATGGGGGAGGTAACTAGATTTTTTGGGAAAACCTCCACGCACCATGGCGGTGGAGGAGCCGTGGTTTTTAAAATCTAATAAAAAATTAACGGGGGAGGTAACTAGATTTTTTGGGAAGACCTCCACGCACCATGGCGGTGGAGGAGCCATGGTATTTAAAATCTCTAAAACTAATACATAATTGATACTTTCAACTTTGGTAAAACTCATAAATAATTAATACTTTCAATTTTAGTCAAACTATTATTTCGGGGAATATAAAAGAGCAAAAGAGCCCTTTGAGATCTAGTAGAGGATGTTTTGATTACACATACTTTGTTTAAACTCTTAATATAAAGAATAAACTAACTACTTGGGGGACAAGGAGAGATGTGTAGGCATCGTAAGGATGTTCCGATTACGGATAGTTTGTTTAAACTCTTAATACAAACCATAAACAATAAACAATAATGGGGCAGTGGAGGATCCATAGTATTTAAATGTTATAAATCTAAAAAAAAATTCTTCTATTTATATTAACCTTTTACTTGGGGGAAAGGAGAGAATCCAATAAGGCCTCGTAGGAGTATATGTCTATTATTTAAAAAAATATTAATACAATGTAAAAATTTTTGAAACTAACGGGGGAGGTAACTAGATATTTTGGGAAGACCTCCACGCACCATGGCGGTGAAGGAGCGATGGTATTTAAAATCTCTAAAACTCATAAATAATTAATTCTTTCAATTTTATTTATATTAACCTATTCCTTGGGGGAAAGGAGGGAGTCCAATGAGGTTTGGTAGGAATAAATAAATGTCTATTTTTATTTAACCTTAATACAATGTAAAAAAAAAAATTAAAAATCAAAGAGGGAGGTAACTAGATTTTTTTGGGAAGACCTCTACGCACCATGGCGGTAAAGGAGCAATAGTATTTAAAAAATCTAAAACTAATAAATAATTAATACTTTCAATTTTGATAAATCTCATAAATAAAAAATTCTTTCAATTTTAGTCAAACTATTACTTCGGGGCATAGAAAAGAGCCCATTGGGGCCTAGTAGGGATGTTTCGATTACAGATAATTTGTTCAAACTCTTAATATAAACAATAAACAATAACAGGGCAGTGGAGGATCCAAAGTATTTAAATGTTATAAGTCTAAAAAAAACAAATCTTCAATTTATATTAACCTATTACTTGGGGGAAAGGAGAGAGTCCAATAAGGCCTCGTACGAGTTTATGTCTATTATTTAAAAAAATATTAATACAATGTAAAAATTTTTGCACTAACGGGGGAGGTAACTAGATATTTTGGGAAGACCTCCACGCACCATGGCGGTGGAGGAGCCATGGTATTTAAAATCTCTAAAACTCATAAATAATTTATACTTTCAATTTTATTTATATTAACCTATTCCTTGGGGTAAGGAGGGAGTCCAATGAGGTTTGGTAGGAGTAAATAAATGTCTATTATTATTTAACCTTAATAAAATGAAAAAAAGTAAAAATCAACGGGGAGTTAACTAGATTTTTTGGGAAGACCTCCACGCACCATGGCGGTGGAGGAGCCATGGTATTTAAAATATCTAAAACTAATAAATAATTAATACTTACAATTTTGGTCAATGTCATAAATAAAAAATACTTTCAATTTTAGTCAAACTATTACTTCGGGGAATAGAAAAGAGAACATTGAGGCCTAGTAGGGATGTTTCGATTACAGATAATTTGTTTAAACTCTTAATATAAACAATAAACAATAACGGGGCAGTGGAGGATATAAAGTATTTAAATGTTATAAGTCTAACCAAAGCAAATCTTCAATTTATATTAACCTATTACTTGGGGGAAAGGAGAGAGTCCAATGAGGCCTCGTAGGAGTATATAATATCTATTACTTAAATAAAAAAATAAATACAAAGTAAAAAACTTTAAACCAATGGGGGAGGTAACTAGATATTTTGGGAAGAACTCCACGCACCATGGCAGTGGAGGAGCCATGGTTTTTAAAATCTAATAAAAAATTAACAGGGGAGGTAACTAGATTTATTGGGAAAACCTCCACGCACCATGGCGGTGGAGGAGCCATGGTATTTAAAATATCTAAAACTAATAAATAATTAATACTTTCAATTTTGGTCAATGTCATAAATAAAAAATACTTTAAATTTTAGTCAAACTATTACTTCGGGGAATAGAAAAGAGCCCATTGAGGCCTAGTAGGGATGTTTCGATTACAGATACTTTGTTTAAACTCTTAATATAAACAATAAACAATAACGGGGAAGTGGAGGATCCAAAGTATTTAAATGTAATAAGTCTAAAAAAAGCAAATCTTCAATTTATTCTTCAACTTATTATTTAGGGGAAAGGAGAGAGACCAATGAGGCCTCGTAGGAGTATATGTCTATAATTTTAAAAAATAATACAATGTAAAAATTTTTTAATCTAATGGGGGAGGTAACTAGATTTTTTGGGAAGACCTCCACGCACCATGGCGGTGGAGGAGCCATGGTATTTAAAATATCTAAAACTAATTAATAATTAATACTTTCAATTTTGATTAATCTCATAAATAAAAAATACTTTCAATTTTAGTCAAACTATTACTTCACTGAATAGAAAAGAACCCATTGAGGCCTAGTAGGGATGTTTCGATTGCAGATACTTTGTTTAAACTCTTAATATAAACAATAAACAATAACATGGCAGTGGAGGATACAAAGTATTTAAATGTTATAAGTCTAAAAAAAGCAAATCTCCAATTTATATTAACCTATTACTTGGGGGAAAGGAGAGAGTCCATTGAGGCCTCGTAGGAGTATATAATATCTATTACTTAAAAAAAATATAAATACAAAGTAAAAAAATTTAAACCAATGGGGGAGGTAACTAGATATTTTGGGAAGACCTCGACGCACCATGGCGGTGGAGGAGCCATGGTATTTAAAATTTTTAAAACTCATAAATAATTAATACTTTCAATTTTATTTATATTAACCTATTCCCTTGGGGAAAGGAGGGAGTCCAATGAGGCCTCGTAGGAGTATATCATGTATTTTTTTTAATATTAATACACTGTAAAAAATTTGTAAACCAACGGGGGAGGTAAATAGATTTTTTGGGAAGACCTCCACGCACCATGGCGGTGGAGGAGCCATGGTATTTAAAATCTCTAAAACTAATAAATAATTAATGCTTTCAATTTTGGTAAATCTCATACATAATAAACTATTTCAAATTTAGTCAAACTATTACTTTGGGGAATAGAAAAGAGACCATTGAGGCCTAGTAGGGATGTTTCAATTACAGAAACTTTGTTTAAACTCTTAATATAAACAATAAACTAACTACTTGGGGGAAAAGGAGAGATGTTGAGGCGTCGTAGGGGTGTTCCAATTACGGATACTTTGTTTAATTTCTTAATATAAACAATAAACAATAATAGGGCAGTGAAGGACCCATAGAATTTAAAGGTTATAAATCTCTAAAAAAATAAAATCTTCAATTTATATTAACCTATTACTTGGGGGAAAGGAGAGAGTCCAATGAGGCCTCATAGGAGATTAATACAATGTAAAAAAAAATTTTAAACCAACAGGGGAGGTATCTAGATATTTTGGGAAGACCTCCACGCACCATGGCGGTGGAGGAGCTATGGTTTTTAAAATCTCTTAAACTCATAAATAATTAATACTTTCAATTTTAGTCAAAATATTACTTTGGGGGAAAAGAGAGTCCAATGAGGATTGGTAGGAGTATATAAATGGTTTTTGTTATAAATTTTAATACAATGTAAAAAATATAAAAAAATTAACGGGGGAGGTAACTAGATTTTTTGGGAAGACTTCCACGCACCATGGCGGTGGAGGAGCCGTGGTTTTTAAAATCTAATAAAAAATTAACGGGGGAGGTAACTAGATTTTTTGGGAAGACCTCCACGCACCATGGCGGTGGAGGAGCCATGGTATTTAAAATCTCTAAAACTAATACATAATTGATACTTTCAACTTTGGTAAAACTCATAAATAATTAATACTTTCAATTTTAGTCAAACTATTATTTCGGGGAATATAAAAGAGCAAAAGAGCCCTTTGAGATCTAGTAGAGGATGTTTTGATTACACATACTTTGTTTAAACTCTTAATATAAAGAATAAACTAACTACTTGGGGGACAAGGAGAGATGTGTAGGCATCGTAAGGATGTTCCGATTACGGATAGTTTGTTTAAACTCTTAATATAAACTATAAACAATAATGGGGCAGTGGAGGATCCATAGTATTTAAATGTTATAAATCTAAAAAAAAATTCTTCTATTTATATTAACCTTTTACTTGGGGGAAAGGAGAGAGTCCAATAAGGCCTCGTAGGAGTATATGTCTATTATTTAAAAAAATATTAATACAATGTAAAAATTTTTGAAACTAACGGGGGAGGTAACTAGATATTTTGGGAAGACCTCCACGCACCATGGCGGTGGAGGAGCCATGGTATTTAAAATCTCTAAAACTCATAAATAATTAATTCTTTCAATTTTATTTATATTAACCTATTGATTGGGGGAAAGGAGGGAGTCCAATGAGGTTTGGTAGGAGTAAATAAATGTCTATTTTTATTTAACCTTAATAAAATGAAAAAAGTAAAAATCAACGGGGGAGTTAACTAGATTATTTTGGGAAGACCTCCACGCACCATGGTGGTGGAGGAGCTATGGTTTTTAAAATCTCTTAAACTCATAAATAATTAATACTTTCAATTTTAGTCAAAATATTACTTTGGGGGAAAAGAGAGTCCAATGAGGATTGGTAGGAGTATATAAATGGTTTTTGTTATAAATTTTAATACAATGTAAAAAATATAAAAAAATTAACGGGGGAGGTAACTAGATTTTTTGGGAAGACCTCCACGCACCATGGCGGTGGAGGAGCCGTGGTTTTTAAAATTTAATAAAAAATTAACGGGGGAGGTAACTAGATTTTTTGGGAAGACCTCCACGCACCATGGCGGTGGAGGAGCCATGGTATTTAAAATCTCTAAAACTAATACATAATTGATACTTTCAACTTTGGTAAAACTCATAAATAATTAATACTTTCAATTTTAGTCAAACTATTATTTCGGGGAATATAAAAGAGCAAAAGAGCCCTTTGAGATCTAGTAGAGGATGTTTTGATTACACATACTTTGTTTAAACTCTTAATATAAAGAATAAACTAACTACTTGGGGGACAAGGAGAGTTGTGTAGGCATCGTAAGGATGTTCCGATTACGGATAGTTTGTTTAAACTCTTAATATAAACCATAAACAATAAACAATAATGGGGCAGTGGAGGATCCATAGTATTTAAAGGTTATAAATCTAAAAAAAAAATTCTTCTATTTATATTAACCTTTTACTTGGGGGAAAGGAAAGAGTCCAATAAGGCCTCGTAGGAGTATATGTCTATTATTTAAAAAAATATTAATACAATGTAAAAATTTTTGAAACTAACAGGGGAGGTAACTAGATATTTTGGGAAGACCTCCACGCACCATGGCGGTGGAGGAGCCATGGTATTTAAAATCTCTAAAACTCATAAATAATTAATTCTTTCAATTTTATTTATATTAACCTATTGATTGGGGGAAAGGAGGGAGTCCAATGAGGTTTGGTAGGAATAAATAAATGTCTATTTTTATTTAACCTTAATACAATGTAAAAAAAAATTAAAAATCAAAGAGGGAGGTAACTAGATTTTTTTGGGAAGACCTCTACGCACCATGGCGGTAAAGGAGCAATAGTATTTAAAAAATCTAAAACTAATAAATAATTAATACTTTCAATTTTGATAAATCTCATAAATAAAAAATTCTTTCAATTTTAGTCAAACTATTACTTCGGGGAATAGAAAAGAGCCCATTGAGGCCTAGTAGGGATGTTTCGATTACAGATAATTTGTTCAAACTCTTAATATAAACAATAAACAATAACAGGGCAGTGGAGGATCCAAAGTATTTAAATGTTATAAGTCTAAAAAAAAACAAATCTTTAATTTATATTAACCTATTACTTGGGGGAAAGGAGAGAGTCCAATAAGGCCTCGTAGGAGTATATGTCTATTATTTAAAAAAATATTAATACAATGTAAAAATTTTTGCACTAACGGGGGAGGTAACTAGATATTTTGGGAAGACCTCCACGCACCATGGCGGTGGAGGAGCCATGGTATTTAAAATCTCTAAAACTCATAAATAATTTATACTTTCAATTTTATTTATATTAACCTATTCCTTGGGGGAAAGGAGGGAGTCCAATGAGGTTTGGTAGGAGTAAATAAATGTCTATTTTTATTTAACCTTAATAAAATGAAAAAAAGTAAAAATCAACGGGGGAGTTAACTAGATTTTTTTGGGAAGACCTCCACGCACCATGGCGGTGGAGGAGCCATGGTATTTAAAATATCTAAAACTAATAAATAATTAATACTTTCAATTTTGATAAATCTCATAAATAAAAAATTCTTTCAATTTTAGTCAAACTATTTCTTCGGGGAATAGAAAAGAGCCCATTGTAGCCTAGTAGGGATGTTTCGATTACAGATACTTTGATTAAACTTTTAATATAAACAATAAACAATAACAGGGCAGAGGAAGATCCAAAGTATTTATATGTTATAAGTCTAACCAAAGCAAATCTTCAATTTATATTAACCTATTACTTGGGGGAAAGGAGAGAGTCCAATGAGGACTCGTAGGAGTATATGTCTATTATTTAAAAAAATAATACAATGTAAAAAATTTTTTATCTAACAAGGGAGGTAACTAGATATTTTGGGAAGACCTCCACGCACCATGGCGGTGGAGGAGCCATGGTATTTAAAATCTCTAAAACTCATGAATAGTTCATACTTTCAATTTTATTTATATTAACCTATTTCTTGGGGGAAAGGAGGGAGTCCAATGAGGTTTGGTAGGAGTAAATAAAAGTCTATTTTTTAACCTTAATACAATGTAAAAAAAAAAAAATTCAAAATCGACGGGGGAGGTAACTAGATTTTTTGGGAAGACCTCCACGCACCATGGCGGTGGAGGAGCTATGGTATTTAAAATGTCTAAAAGTAATAAATAATTAATACTTTCAATTTTGGTCAATGTCATAAATAAAAAATACCTTCAATTTTAGTCAAACTATTACTTCGGGGAATTGAAAAGAGAACATTGAGGCCTAGTAGGGATGTTTCGATTACAGATAATTTGTTTAAACTCTTAATATAAACAATAAACAATAACGGGGCAGTGGAGGATATAAAGTATTTAAATGTTATAAGTCTAACCAAAGCAAATCTTCAATTTATATTAACCTATTACTTGGGGGAAAGGAGAGAGTCCAATGAGGCCTCGTAGGAGTATATAATATCTATTACTTAAATAAAATTATAAATACAAAGTAAAAAACTTTAAACCAATGGGGGAGGTAACTAGATATTTTGGGAAGAACTCCACGCACCATGGCGGTGGAGGAGCCATGGTTTTTAAAATCTAATAAAAAATTAACGGGGGAGGTAACTAGATTTATTGGGAAAACCTCCACGCACCATGGCGGTGGAGCAGCCATGGTATTTAAAATATCCAAAACTAATACATAATTGATACTTTCAACTTTGGTAAATCTCATAAATAATAAATACTTTCAATTTTAGTCAAACTATTACTTCGGGGAATAGAAAAGAGCCCATTGTGGCCTAGTAGGGATGTTTCAATTACAGATACTTTGTTTAAACTTTTAATATAAACAATAAACAATAACGGGGCAGTGGAGGATCCAAAGTATTTAAATGTTATAAGTCTAAAAAAAGCAAATCTTCAATTTATTCTTCAACTTATTACTTAGGGAAAAGGAGAGAGACCAATGAGGCCTCGTAGGAGTATATGTCTATTATTTAAAAAAATAATACAATGTAAAAATTTTTTTATCTAACGGGGGAGGTAACTAGATATTTTGGGAAGACCTCCACGCACCATAGCGGTGGAGGAGCCATGGTATTTAAAATCTCTAAAACTCATGAATAATTCATACTTTCAATTTTATTTATATTAACCTATTTCTTGGGGGAAAGGAGGGAGTCCAATGAGGTTTGGTAGGAGTAAATAAAAGTCTATTTTTTTAACCTTAATACAATGTAAAAAAAAATTAAAAATCGACGGGGGAGGTAACTAGATATTTTGGGAAGACCTCCACGCACCATGGCGGTGGAGGAGCCATGGTATTTAAAATCTCTAAAACTCATAAATAATTAATACTTTCAATTTTATTTATATTAACCTATTTCTTTGAGGAAAGGAGGGAGTCCAATGAGGTTTGGTAGGAGTAAATAAATGTCTATTTTTATTTGACCTTAATACTATGTAAAAAAAAATTAAAAATCAACGGGGGAGGTAACTAGATTTTTTGGGAAGACCTCCACGCACCATGGCGGTGGAGGAGCCATGGTATTTAAAATCTCTAAAACTAATAAATAATTAATGCTTTCAATTTTGGTAAATCTCATACATAATAAACACTTTCAAATTTAGTCAAACTATTACTTTGGGGAATAGAAAAGAGACCATTGAGGCCTAGTAGGGATGTTTTAATTACAGAAACTTTGTTGAAACTCTTAATATAAACAATAAACTAACTACTTGGGGGAAAAGGAGAGATGTTGAGGCGTCGTAGGGGTGTTCCAGTTACAGATACTTTGTTTAATTTCTTAATATAAACAATAAACAATAATAGGGCAGTGAAGGACCCATAGAATTTAAAGGTTATAAATCTCTAAAAAAATAAAATCTTCAATTTATATTAACCTATTACTTGGGGGAAAGGAGAGAGTCCAATGAGGCCTCGTAGGAGTATATGTCGATTATTTAAAAAAAATATAAATACATTATAAAAATTTTTAAACCAACGGGGGAGGTAACTAGATTTTTTGGGAAAACCTCCACGCACCATGGCGGTGGAGGAGCCGTGGTTTTTAAAATCTAATAAAAAATTAACGGGGGAGGTAACTAGATTTTTTGGGAAGACCTCCACGCACCATGGCGGTGGAGGAGCCATGGTATTTAAAATCTCTAAAACTAATACATAATTGATACTTTCAACTTTGGTAAAACTCATAAATAATTAATACTTTCAATTTTAGTCAAACTATTATTTCGGGGAATATAAAAGAGCAAAAGAGCCCTTTGAGATCTAGTAGAGGATGTTTTGATTACACATACTTTGTTTAAACTCTTAATATAAAGAATAAACTAACTACTTGGGGGACAAGGAGAGATGTGTAGGCATCGTAAGGATGTTCCGATTACGGATAGTTTGTTTAAACTCTTAATACAAACCATAAACAATAAACAATAATGGGGCAGTGGAGGATCCATAGTATTTAAATGTTATAAATCTAAAAAAAAATTCTTCTATTTATATTAACCTTTTACTTGGGGGAAAGGAGAGAGTCCAATAAGGCCTCGTAGGAGTATATGTCTATTATTTAAAAAAATATTAATACAATGTAAAAATTTTTGAAACTAACGGGGGAGGTAACTAGATATTTTGGGAAGACCTCCACGCACCATGGCGGTGAAGGAGCCATGGTATTTAAAATCTCTAAAACTCATAAATAATTAATTCTTTCAATTTTATTTATATTAACCTATTCCTTGGGGGAAAGGAGGGAGTCCAATGAGGTTTGGTAGGAATAAATAAATGTCTATTTTTATTTAACCTTAATACAATGTAAAAAAAAAAAATTAAAAATCAAAGAGGGAGGTAACTAGATTTTTTTGGGAAGACCTCTACGCACCATGGCGGTAAAGGAGCAATAGTATTTAAAAAATCTAAAACTAATAAATAATTAATACTTTCAATTTTGATAAATCTCATAAATAAAAAATTCTTTCAATTTTAGTCAAACTATTACTTCGGGGCATAGAAAAGAGCCCATTGGGGCCTAGTAGGGATGTTTCGATTACAGATAATTTGTTCAAACTCTTAATATAAACAATAAACAATAACAGGGCAGTGGAGGATCCAAAGTATTTAAATGTTATAAGTCTAAAAAAAACAAATCTTCAATTTATATTAACCTATTACTTGGGGGAAAGGAGAGAGTCCAATAAGGCCTCGTAAGAGTTTATGTCTATTATTTAAAAAAATATTAATACAATGTAAAAATTTTTGCACTAACGGGGGAGGTAACTAGATATTTTGGGAAGACCTCCACGCACCATGGCGGTGGAGGAGCCATGGTATTTAAAATCTCTAAAACTCATAAATAATTTATACTTTCAATTTTATTTATATTAACCTATTCCTTGGGGTAAGGAGGGAGTCCAATGAGGTTTGGTAGGAGTAAATAAATGTCTATTATTATTTAACCTTAATAAAATGAAAAAAAGTAAAAATCAACGGGGGAGTTAACTAGATTTTTTTGGGAAGACCTCCACGCACCATGGCGGTGGAGGAGCCATGGTATTTAAAATATCTAAAACTAATAAATAATTAATACTTACAATTTTGGTCAATGTCATAAATAA
This sequence comes from Neoaliturus tenellus, assembly GCA_030545055.2. Classification (NCBI taxonomy): domain Eukaryota; kingdom Metazoa; phylum Arthropoda; class Insecta; order Hemiptera; family Cicadellidae; genus Neoaliturus; species Neoaliturus tenellus. The sequence goes on from JAQYXR010000817.1 coordinate 12,981, forward strand.
AAAATACTTTCAATTTTAGTCAAACTATTACTTCGGGGAATAGAAAAGAGAACATTGAGGCCTAGTAGGGATGTTTCGATTACAGATAATTTGTTTAAACTCTTAATATAAACAATAAACAATAACGGGGCAGTGGAGGATATAAAGTATTTAAATGTTATAAGTCTAACCAAAGCAAATCTTCAATTTATATTAACCTATTACTTGGGGGAAAGGAGAGAGTCCAATGAGGCCTCGTAGGAGTATATAATATCTATTACTTAAATAAAAATATAAATACAAAGTAAAAAACTTTAAACCAATGGGGGAGGTAACTAGATATTTTGGGAAGAACTCCACGCACCATGGCAGTGGAGGAGCCATGGTTTTTAAAATCTAATAAAAAATTAACAGGGGAGGTAACTAGATTTATTGGGAAAACCTCCACGCACCATGGCGGTGGAGGAGCCATGGTATTTAAAATATCTAAAACTAATAAATAATTAATACTTTCAATTTTGGTCAATGTCATAAATAAAAAATACTTTAAATTTTAGTCAAACTATTACTTCGGGGAATAGAAAAGAGCCCATTGAGGCCTAGTAGGGATGTTTCGATTACAGATACTTTGTTTAAACTCTTAATATAAACAATAAACAATAACGGGGAAGTGGAGGATCCAAAGTATTTAAATGTAATAAGTCTAAAAAAAGCAAATCTTCAATTTATTCTTCAACTTATTACTTAGGGGAAAGGAGAGAGACCAATGAGGCCTCGTAGGAGTATATGTCTATAATTTTAAAAAATAATACAATGTAAAAATTTTTTAATCTAATGGGGGAGGTAACTAGATATTTTGGGAAGACCTCGACGCACCATGGCGGTGGAGGAGCCATGGTATTTAAAATTTTTAAAACTCATAAATAATTAATACTTTCAATTTTATTTATATTAACCTATTCCCTTGGGGAAAGGAGGGAGTCCAATGAGGCCTCGTAGGAGTATATCATGTATTTTTTTTAATATTAATACAATGTAAAAAATTTGTAAACCAACGGGGGAGGTAACTAGATATTTTGGGAAGACCTCCACGCACCATGGCGGTGGGGGAGCTATGGTTTTTAAAATCTCTTAAACTCATAAATAATTAATACTTTCAATTTTAGTCAAACTATTACTTTGGGGGAAAAGAGAGAGTCCAATGAGGATTGGTAGGAGTATAAAAATGGTTTTTGTTATAAATTTTAATACAATGTAAGAAAAATAAAAAAATTAACGGGGGAGGTAACTAGATTTTTTGGGAAGACCTCCACGCACCATGGCGGTGGAGGAGCCATGGTATTTAAAATCTCTAAAACTAATAAATAATTAATGCTTTCAATTTTGGTAAATCTCATACATAATAAACTATTTCAAATTTAGTCAAACTATTACTTTGGGGAATAGAAAAGAGACCATTGAGGCCTAGTAGGGATGTTTCAATTACAGAAACTTTGTTTAAACTCTTAATATAAACAATAAACTAACTACTTGGGGGAAAAGGAGAGATGTTGAGGCGTCGTAGGGGTGTTCCAATTACGGATACTTTGTTTAATTTCTTAATATAAACAATAAACAATAATAGGGCAGTGAAGGACCCATAGAATTTAAAGGTTATAAATCTCTAAAAAAATAAAATCTTCAATTTATATTAACCTATTACTTGGGGGAAAGGAGAGAGTCCAATGAGGCCTCATAGGAGATTAATACAATGTAAAAAAAAATTTTAAACCAACAGGGGAGGTATATAGATATTTTGGGAAGACCTCCACGCACCATGGCGGTGGAGGAGCTATGGTTTTTAAAATCTCTTAAACTCATAAATAATTAATACTTTCAATTTTAGTCAAAATATTACTTTGGGGGAAAAGAGAGTCCAATGAGGATTGGTAGGAGTATATAAATGGTTTTTGTTATAAATTTTAATACAATGTAAAAAATATAAAAAAATTAACGGGGGAGGTAACTAGATTTTTTGGGAAGACTTCCACGCACCATGGCGGTGGAGGAGCCGTGGTTTTTAAAATCTAATAAAAAATTAACGGGGGAGGTAACTAGATTTTTTGGGAAGACCTCCACGCACCATGGCGGTGGAGGAGCCATGGTATTTAAAATCTCTAAAACTAATACATAATTGATACTTTCAACTTTGGTAAAACTCATAAATAATTAATACTTTCAATTTTAGTCAAACTATTATTTCGGGGAATATAAAAGAGCAAAAGAGCCCTTTGAGATCTAGTAGAGGATGTTTTGATTACACATACTTTGTTTAAACTCTTAATATAAAGAATAAACTAACTACTTGGGGGACAAGGAGAGATGTGTAGGCATCGTAAGGATGTTCCGATTACGGATAGTTTGTTTAAACTCTTAATATAAACTATAAACAATAATGGGGCAGTGGAGGATCCATAGTATTTAAATGTTATAAATCTAAAAAAAAATTCTTCTATTTATATTAACCTTTTACTTGGGGGAAAGGAGAGAGTCCAATAAGGCCTCGTAGGAGTATATGTCTATTATTTAAAAAAATATTAATACAATGTAAAAATTTTTGAAACTAACGGGGGAGGTAACTAGATATTTTGGGAAGACCTCCACGCACCATGGCGGTGGAGGAGCCATGGTATTTAAAATCTCTAAAACTCATAAATAATTAATTCTTTCAATTTTATTTATATTAACCTATTGATTGGGGGAAAGGAGGGAGTCCAATGAGAATTGGTAGGAGTAAATAAATGTCTATTTTTATTTAACCTTAATAAAATGAAAAAAGTAAAAATTAACGGGGGAGTTAACTAGATTATTTTGGGAAGACCTCCACGCACCATGGTGGTGGAGGAGCTATGGTTTTTAAAATCTCTTAAACTCATAAATAATTAATACTTTCAATTTTAGTCAAAATATTACTTTGGGGGAAAAGAGAGTCCAATGAGGATTGGTAGGAGTATATAAATGGTTTTTGTTATAAATTTTAATACAATGTAAAAAATATAAAAAAATTAACGGGGGAGGTAACTAGATTTTTTGGGAAGACCTCCACGCACCATGGCGGTGGAGGAGCCGTGGTTTTTAAAATCTAATAAAAAATTAACGGCGGAGGTAACTAGATTTTTTGGGAAGACCTCCACGCACCATGGCGGTGGAGGAGCCATGGTATTTAAAATCTCTAAAACTAATACATAATTGATACTTTCAACTTTGGTAAAACTCATAAATAATTAATACTTTCAATTTTAGTCAAACTATTATTTCGGGGAATATAAAAGAGCAAAAGAGCCCTTTGAGATCTAGTAGAGGATGTTTTGATTACACATACTTTGTTTAAACTCTTAATATAAAGAATAAACTAACTACTTGGGGGACAAGGAGAGTTGTGTAGGCATCGTAAGGATGTTCCGATTACGGATAGTTTGTTTAAACTCTTAATATAAACCATAAACAATAAACAATAATGGGGCAGTGGAGGATCCATAGTATTTAAAGGTTATAAATCTAAAAAAAAAATTCTTCTATTTATATTAACCTTTTACTTGGGGGAAAGGAAAGAGTCCAATAAGGCCTCGTAGGAGTATATGTCTATTATTTAAAAAAATATTAATACAATGTAAAAATTTTTGAAACTAACGGGGGAGGTAACTAGATATTTTGGGAAGACCTCCACGCACCATGGCGGTGGAGGAGCCATGGTATTTAAAATCTCTAAAACTCATAAATAATTAATTCTTTCAATTTTATTTATATTAACCTATTGATTGGGGGAAAGGAGGGAGTCCAATGAGGTTTGGTAGGAATAAATAAATGTCTATTTTTATTTAACCTTAATACAATGTAAAAAAAAATTAAAAATCAAAGAGGGAGGTAACTAGATTTTTTTGGGAAGACCTCTACGCACCATGGCGGTAAAGGAGCAATAGTATTTAAAAAATCTAAAACTAATAAATAATTAATACTTTCAATTTTGATAAATCTCATAAATAAAAAATTCTTTCAATTTTAGTCAAACTATTACTTCGGGGAATAGAAAAGAGCCCATTGAGGCCTAGTAGGGATGTTTCGATTACAGATAATTTGTTCAAACTCTTAATATAAACAATAAACAATAACAGGGCAGTGGAGGATCCAAAGTATTTAAATGTTATAAGTCTAAAAAAAAACAAATCTTCAATTTATATTAACCTATTACTTGGGGGAAAGGAGAGAGTCCAATAAGGCCTCGTAGGAGTATATGTCTATTATTTAAAAAAATATTAATACAATGTAAAAATTTTTGCACTAACGGGGGAGGTAACTAGATATTTTGGGAAGACCTCCACGCACCATGGCGGTGGAGGAGCCATGGTATTTAAAATCTCTAAAACTCATAAATAATTTATACTTTCAATTTTATTTATATTAACCTATTCCTTGGGGGAAAGGAGGGAGTCCAATGAGGTTTGATAGGAGTAAATAAATGTCTATTTTTATTTAACCTTAATAAAATGAAAAAAAGTAAAAATCAACGGGGGAGTTAACTAGATTTTTTTGGGAAGACCTCCACGCACCATGGCGGTGGAGGAGCCATGGTATTTAAAATATCAAAAACTAATAAATAATTAATACTTTCAATTTTGATAAATCTCATAAATAATAAATACATTCAATTTTAGTCAAACTATTTCTTCGGGGAATAGAAAAGAGCCCATTGTAGCCTAGTAGGGATGTTTCGATTACAGATACTTTGATTAAACTTTTAATATAAACAATAAACAATAACAGGGCAGAGGAAGATCCAAAGTATTTATATGTTATAAGTCTAACCAAAGCAAATCTTCAATTTATATTAACCTATTACTTGGGGGAAAGGAGAGAGTCCAATGAGGACTCGTAGGAGTATATGTCTATTATTTAAAAAAATAATACAATGTAAAAATTTTTTTATCTAACAAGGGAGGTAACTAGATATTTTGGGAAGACCTCCACGCACCATGGCGGTGGAGGAGCCATGGTATTTAAAATCTCTAAAACTCATGAATAGTTCATACTTTCAATTTTATTTATATTAACCTATTTCTTGGGGGAAAGGAGGGAGTCCAATGAGGTTTGGTAGGAGTAAATAAAAGTCTATTTTTTAACCTTAATACAATGTAAAAAAAAAAATTCAAAATCGACGGGGGAGGTAACTAGATTTTTTGGGAAGACCTCCACGCACCATGGCGGTGGAGGAGCTATGGTATTTAAAATGTCTAAAAGTAATAAATAATTAATACTTTCAATTTTGGTCAATGTCATAAATAAAAAATACCTTCAATTTTAGTCAAACTATTACTTCGGGGAATTGAAAAGAGAACATTGAGGCCTAGTAGGGATGTTTCGATTACAGATAATTTGTTTAAACTCTTAATATAAACAATAAACAATAACGGGGCAGTGGAGGATATAAAGTATTTAAATGTTATAAGTCTAACCAAAGCAAATCTTCAATTTATATTAACCTATTACTTGGGGGAAAGGAGAGAGTCCAATGAGGCCTCGTTGGAGTATATAATATCTATTACTTAAATAAAATTATAAATACAAAGTAAAAAACTTTAAACCAATGGGGGAGGTAACTAGATATTTTGGAAAGAACTCCACGCACCATGGCGGTGGAGGAGCCATGGTTTTTAAAATCTAATAAAAAATTAACGGGGGAGGTAACTAGATTTATTGGGAAAACCTCCACGCACCATGGCGGTGGAGCAGCCATGGTATTTAAAATATCCAAAACTAATACATAATTGATACTTTCAACTTTGGTAAATCTCATAAATAATAAATACTTTCAATTTTAGTCAAACTATTACTTCGGGGAATAGAAAAGAGCCCATTGTGGCCTAGTAGGGATGTTTCAATTACAGATACTTTGTTTAAACTTTTAATATAAACAATATACAATAACGGGGCAGTGGGGGATCCAAAGTATTTAAATGTTATAAGTCTAAAAAAAGCAAATCTTCAATTTATTCTTCAACTTATTACTTAGGGGAAAGGAGAGAGACCAATGAGGCCTCGTAGGAGTATATGTCTATTATTTAAAAAAATAATACAATGTAAAAATTTTTTATCTAACGGGGGAGGTAACTAGATATTTTGGGAAGACCTCCACGCACCATAGCGGTGGAGGAGCCATGGTATTTAAAATCTCTAAAACTCATGAATAATTCATACTTTCAATTTTATTTATATTAACCTATTTCTTGGGGGAAAGGAGGGAGTCCAATGAGGTTTGGTAGGAGTAAATAAAAGTCTATTTTTTTAACCTTAATACAATGTAAAAAAAAATTAAAAATCGACGGGGGAGGTAACTAGATATTTTGGGAAGACCTCCACGCACCATGGCGGTGGAGGAGCCATGGTATTTAAAATCTCTAAAACTCATAAATAATTAATACTTTCAATTTTATTTATATTAACCTATTTCTTTGAGGAAAGGAGGGAGTCCAATGAGGTTTGGTAGGAGTAAATAAATGTCTATTTTTATTTGACCTTAATACAATGTAAAAAAAAATTAAAAATCAACGGGGGAGGTAACTAGATTTTTTGGGAAGACCTCCACGCACCATGGCGGTGGAGGAGCCATGGTATTTAAAATCTCTAAAACTAATAAATAATTAATGCTTTCAATTTTGGTAAATCTCATACATAATAAACACTTTCAAATTTAGTCAAACTATTACTTTGGGGAATAGAAAAGAGACCATTGAGGCCTAGTAGGGATGTTTTAATTACAGAAACTTTGTTTAAACTCTTAATATAAACAATAAACTAACTACTTGGGGGAAAAGGAGAGATGTTGAGGCGTCGTAGGGGTGTTCCAGTTACAGATACTTTGTTTAATTTCTTAATATAAACAATAAACAATAATAGGGCAGTGAAGGACCCATAGAATTTAAAGGTTATAAATCTCTAAAAAAATAAAATCTTCAATTTATATTAACCTATTACTTGGGGGAAAGGAGAGAGTCCAATGAGGCCTCATAGGAGATTAATACAATGTAAAAAAAATTTTAAACCAACAGGGGAGGTATCTAGATATTTTGGGAAGACCTCCACGCACCATGGCGGTGGAGGAGCTATGGTTTTTAAAATCTCTTAAACTCATAAATAATTAATACTTTCAATTTTAGTCAAAATATTACTTTGGGGGAAAAGAGAGAGTCCAATGAGGATTGGTAGGAGTATATAAATGGTTTTTGTTATAAATTTTAATACAATGTAAAAAAGATAAAAAAATTAACGGGGGAGGTAACTAGATTTTTTGGGAAGACCTCCACGCACCATGGCGGTGGAGGAGCCATGGTATTTAAAATCTCTAAAACTAATACATAATTGATACTTTCAACTTTGGTAAAACTCATAAATAATTAATACTCTCAATTTTAGTCAAACTATTATTTCGGGGAATATAAAAGAGCCCTTTGAGATCTAGTAGAGGATTTTTTGATTACACATACTTTGTTTAAACTCTTAATATAAAGAATAAACTAACTACTTGGGGGACAAGGAGAGATGTGTAGGCATCGTAAGGAGGTTCCGATTACGGATAGTTTGTTTAAACTCTTAATATAAACCATAAACAATAAACAATAATGGGGCAGTGGAGGATCCATAGTATTTAAATGTTATAAATCTAAAAAAAAATTCTTCTATTTATATTAACCTTTTACTTGGGGGAAAGGAGAGAGTCCAATGAGGCCTCGTAGGAGTATATGTCTATTATTTAAAAAAATATTAATACAATGTAAAAATTTTTGAAACTAACGGGGGAGGTAACTAGATATTTTGGGAAGACCTCCACGCACCATGGCGGTGGAGGAGCCATGGTATTTAAAATCTCTAAAACTCATAAATAATTAATTCTTTCAATTTTATTTATATTAACCTATTGATTGGGGGAAAGGAGGGAGTCCAATGAGGTTTGGTAGGAATAAATAAATGTCTATTTTTATTTAACCTTAATACAATGTAAAAAAAAATTAAAAATCAAAGAGGGAGGTAACTAGATTTTTTAAGGAAGACCTCTACGCACCATGGCGGTAAAGGAGCAATAGTATTTAAAAAATCTAAAACTAATAAATAATTAATACTTTCAATTTTGATTAATCTCATAAATAAAAAATACTTTCAATTTTAGTCAAACTATTACTTCACTGAATAGAAAAGAACCCATTGAGACCTAGTAGGGATGTTTCGATTACAGATACTTTGTTTAAACTCTTAATATAAACAATAAACAATAACATGACAGTGGAGGATACAAAGTATTTAAATGTTATAAGTCTAAAAAAAGCAAATCTTCAATTTATATTAACCTATTACTTGGGGGAAAGGAGAGAGTCCAATGAGGCCTCGTAGGAGTATATGTCTATTATTTAAAAAAATAATACAATGTAAAAATTATTTTATCTAACGGGGGAGGTAACTAGATATTTTGGGAAGACCTCTACGCACCATAGCGGTGGAGGAGCCATGGTATTTAAAATCTCTAAAACTCATAAATAATTTATACTTTCAATTTTATTTATATTAACCTATTCCTTGGGGGAAAGGAGGGAGTCCAATGCGGTTTGGTAGGAGTAAATAAATGTCTACTTTTATTTAACCTTAATAGAATGAAAAAAAGTAAAAATCAACGGGGGAGTTAACTAGATTTTTTTGGGAAGACCTCCAGGCACCATGGCGGTGGAGGAGCCATGGTATTTAAAATATCTAAAACTAATAAATAATTAATACTTTCAATTTTGATAAATCTCATAAATAATAAATACTTTCAATTTTAGTCAACTTATTTCTTCGGGGAATAGAAAAGAGCCCATTGTAGCCTAGTAGGGATGTTTCGATTACAGATACTTTGATTAAACTTTTAATATAAACAATAAACAATAACAGGGCAGAGGAGGATCCAAAGTATTTAAATGTTATAAGTCTAAAAAAAGCAAATCTTCAATTTATATTAACCTATTACTTGGGGGAAAGGAGAGAGTCCAATGAGGCCTCGTAGGAGTATATGTCTATTATTTAAAAAAATAATACAATGTAAAAATTATTTTATCTAACGGGGGAGGTAACTAGATATTTTGGGAAGACCTCTACGCACCATAGCGGTGGAGGAGCCATGGTACTTAAAATCTCTAAAACTCATGAATAATTCATACTTTCAATTTTATTTATATTAACCTATTTCTTAGGGGAAAGGAGGGAGTCCAATGAGGTTTGGTAGGAGTAAATAAAAGTCTATTTTTTTAACCTTAATACAATGTAAAAAATATTAAAAATCGACGGGGGAGGTAACTAGATTTTTTGGGAAGACCTCCACGCACCATGGCGGTGGAGGAGCTATAGTATTAAAAATGTCTAAAACTAATAAATAATTAATACTTTCAATTTTGGTCAATCTCATAAATAAAAAATACATTTTAATTTTTAGTCAAACTATTACTTCGGGGAATAGAAAAGAGCCCATTGAGGCCTAGTAGGGATGTTTTGATTACAGATACTTTGTTTAAACTCTTAATATAAACAATAAACAATAACGGGGCAGTGGAGGATATAAAGTATTTAAATGTTATAAGTCTAACCAAAGCAAATCTTCAATTTATATTAACCTATTACTTGGGGGAAAGGAGAGAGTCCAATGAGGCCTCGTAGGAGTATATAATATCTATTACTTAAATAAAAATATAAATACAAAGTAAAAAAATTTAAACCAATGGGGGAGGTAACTTGATATTTTGGGAAGAACTCCACGCACCATGGCGGTGGAGGAGCCATGGTTTTTAAAATCTAATAAAAAATTAACGGGGGAGGTAACTAGATTTATTGGGAAAACCTCCACGCACCATGGCGGTGGAGCAGCCATGGTATTTAAAATATCCAAAACTAATACATAATTGATACTTTCAACTTTGGTAAATCTCATAAATAATAAATACTTTCAATTTTAGTCAAACTATTACTTCGGGGAATAGAAAAGAGCCCATTGTGGCCTAGTAGGGATGTTTCGATTACAGACACTTTGTTTAAACTCTTAATATAAACAATAAACAATAACGGGGCAGTGGAGGATCCAAAGTATTTAAATGTTATAAGTCTAAAAAAAGCAAATCTTCAATTTATATTAACTTATTACTTAGGGGAAAGGAGAGAGACCAATGAGGCCTCGTAGGAGTATATGTCTATAATTTTAAAAAATAATACAATGTAAAAATTTATTAATCTAATGGGGGAGGTAACTAGATATTTTGGGAAGACCTCGACGCACCATGGCGGTGGAGGAGCCATGGTATTTAAAATCTTTAAAACTCATAAATAATTAATACTTTCAATTTTATTTATATTAACCTATTCCCTTGGGGAAAGGAGGGAGTCCAATGAGGCCTCGTAGGAGTATATCATGTATTTTTTTTTAATATTAATACAATGTAAAAAATTTGTAAACCAACGGGGGAGGTAACTAGATATTTTGGGAAGACCTCCACGCACCATGGCGGTGGAGGAGCTATGGTTTTTAAAATCTCTTAAACTCATAAATAATTAATACTTTCAATTTTAGTCAAACTATTACTTTGGGGGGAAAGAGAGAGTCCAATGAGGATTGGTAGGAGTATATAAATGGTTTTTGTTATAAATTTTAATACAATGTAAGAAAAATAAAAAAATTAACGGCGGAGGTAACTAGATTTTTTGGGAAGACCTCCACGCACTATGGCGGTGGAGGAGCCATGATTTTTAAAATCAAGTAAAAATTAACGGGGGAGGTAACTAGATTTTTTGGGAAGACCTCCACGCACCATGAGGTGGAGGAGCCATGGTATTTAAAATCTCTAAAACTAATACATAATTGATACTTTCAACTTTGGTAAAGCTCATAAATAATTAATACTTTCAATTTTAGTCAAATTATTATTTCGGGGATATAAAAGAGCCCTTTGAGATCTAGTAGAGGATGTTTTGATTACACATACTTTGTTTAAACTCTTAATATAAAGAATAAACTAACTACTTGGGGGAAAAGGAGAGATGTGTAGGCATCGTAAGGATGTTCCGATTACGGATAGTTTGTTTAAACTCTTAATATAAACCATAAACAATAACGGGGCAGTGGAGGATCCATAGTATTTAAATATTATAAATAAAAAAAATTCTTCTATTTATATTAACTTTTTACTGGGATAAAAGAAGAGTAGAATGAGTCCTCGTAGGAGAATATGTCTATTATTTTAAAAAATATTAATACAATGTAAAAATTTTTTAAACCAACGGGAGAGGTAACTAGATATTTTTGGAAGACCTCCACGCACCATGGTGGTGGAGGAGCCATGGTGTTTAAAATCTCTAAAACTCATAAATAAGAAATACTTTCAATTTTATTTATATTAACCTATTCCTTGGGGGAATGGAGGGAGTCCAATGAGGTTTGGTAGGAGTAAATAAATGTCTATTTTTATTAAACCTTAATACAATGTAAAAAAATTAAAAATCAACGGGGGAGGTAACTAGATTTTTTGGGAAGACCTCCACGCACCATGGCGGTGGAGGAGCCATGGTATTTAAAATATCTAAAACTAATTAATAATTAATACTTTCAATTTTGATTAATCTCATAAATAAAAAATACTTTCAATTTTAGTCAAACTATTACTTCACTGAATAGAAAAGAACCCATTGAGGCCTAGTAGGGATGTTTCGATTGCAGATACTTTGTTTAAACTCTTAATATAAACAATAAACAATAACATGGCAGTGGAGGATACAAAGTATTTAAATGTTATAAGTCTAAAAAAAGCAAATCTCCAATTTATATTAACCTATTACTTGGGGGAAAGGAGAGAGTCCATTGAGGCCTCGTAGGAGTATATAATATCTATTACTTAAAAAAAATATAAATACAAAGTAAAAAAATTTAAACCAATGGGGGAGGTAACTAGATATTTTGGGAAGACCTCCACGCACCATGGCGGTGGAGGAGCCATGGTTTTTAAAATCTAATAAAAAATTAACGGGGGAGGTAACTAGATTTTTTGGAAAGACCTCTACGCATCATGGCGGTGGAGGAGCCATGGTATTTAAAATCTCTAAAACTAATACATAATTGATACTTTCAACTTTGGTAAATCTCATAAATAATAAATACTTTCAATTTTAGTCAAACTATTACTTCGAGGAGTAGAAAAGAGCCCATTGTGGCCTAGTAGGGATGTTTCGATTACAGTTACTTTGATATATACATTTTGATATATACATTTGATATATACATTTATTGTATATATATTTTAATATATACAATAAACAATAACAGGGCACTGGAGGATCCAAAGTATTTAAATGTTATAAGTCTAAAAAAAGCTAATATTCAATTTATATTAACCTATTACTTGGGGGAAAGGAGAGAGTCCAATGAGGCCTCGTAGGAGTATATGTCGATTATTTAAAAAAATATTTATACAATGTAAAAATTGTTAAACCAACGGGGGAGGTAACTAGATATTTTGGGAAGACCTCCACGCACCATGCGTGTGGAGGAGCCATGGTATTTAAAATCTCTAAAACTCATAAATAATTAATACTTTCAATTTTATTTATATAAACCTATTCCTTGGGGGAAAGGAATGAGTCCAATGAAGTTTGGTAGGAGTAAATAAATGTCTATTTTTTTAACCTTAATACAATGTAAAAAAAATTAAAAATCGACGGGGGAGGTAACTAGATTTTTTGGGAAGACCTCCACGCACCATGGCGGTGGAGGAGCTATGGTATTTAAAATGTCTAAAACTAATAAATAATTAATACTTTCAATTTCGGTCAATCTCATAAATCAATACCCCCCGTCGCAGCAGACCTGCGTACTCAGCGAATTTCCAAATTAGTAATATTAATTTTGACCAGCTAAACTTGTAAACAAAATTTCATCACGTGCTCATAAATAGGGAAATAAATGTCTATTTTTGTACGATTTAAGATTATATTGTTGAAATTAATTAGAAGTAATCAAGATTTCTCATACGACTTGAAGTAGGCGTACGAGTAAGAGCTATGTATTATTAATATTTTATCCGTTGAAATTATTATGTTACATTTTCAGTACTATTTTAAATGACATATTTGGTAACTGAAACACATTTTTTTGTTGGAAAAAGACCATTATACAAGTTCAAAGAATTATTTTATGATATTTCTGTACCATTACGCATATATTAACTTAGGGGCTACGGTATTGTTTTTAAATATGTGTGTACAAGAGAGCAAAAATTGATTAATGCTCCCAATTATGAATCAATATCTCAATATAAATAGTACCGGTAACTTATATTTAGGCTTGGTCTGAAACCAAACCTTTTCATGCCGACATATTATAGCATTTATTTAAACTTCTGATTAATGTTACAAACAAGTTGTAGATAATTTGAGTAGTTTTCAGAGTAAATAAAAAATCGTAATAAATTAACACTAGATAAAATGTCATTGAAAAATTGTAGGCTTGCTAAGATTTGTCGCAACACGTTAAGTTAAATATATTAATTTAATATAGGCCTAACATCTTCTGATGCTTAACTTAGACTATGTGTGAAGAGAATTAATAAAGACGATGGCATTCAGAAAAAAGTTGAAAAATGTCACTGGGTGGATCACATAAGAGTTTATAAGTTAGTCCATCTGACTACGCAAGAAAGGGACTATATTCCTACATGTTTAGGCCTACAAGTTATGTGATTGTTGTGACAACCAAATGTAGGCCTAAGTTAAATTATGCAGCTTACTATGTATAATAATTCTAAAACCAACTGTTATACCTAAACATGCCATGTATGTTGTAGACGATGTATTTTTTTTTAATATCTGGGTATAATTTGGAATAGATTAGTAGCATACATTTTCAAGTTTTTCATTTGCCTTTTCTTATAAATGGGCTTTTATAAGAAAAGGCTTTTTACAGTCAGAGATAGCTATAAAGGCCATACTGTAAATATGGGGTCAGTGACTTACGAATTCACTGAGAGTGAGGTAAGCAACACCTGATAAGTTAGTTGCTTACCTTAATTAGGCCCTAAATGAATTCTCTTGACATAGGTGTAGGCTTACATTCACTGTTAAGTTATGAAGAATATAATAAAGAATTTGTAACAGTTTGATATGAAAAGTAATTAATATCTATTTGTCATTAATTGACAAATTGTAAATTGACTACATCCTACAAGTTAAAATACACCATGTGAGTTGTTCACAATGTTAGGCCCTAACATAAATTTTCTGAATGATACTGTTATATTGTGTTATATTGTTATAATGTGTTGAGAAATGGCCTTTTTTAAGTCATAATGATGGTTGGTATGTATATGGAGAAAAACAAGAGGGTTTCTGTGTCGGCCGCAAATATTCCGTTGGGCATTGAATGTTGCTAGCGGTATAATTGTCGCCCATACCTTTGACACATATTTGAAGCGGTAAATAACATTTATTATACTTGTACATGCCATGGAGGATGGTGTACACCCATTTGAAATAATATATACGGTATGTTGATATTTTAGAGGCCAGGTAATGAGACCATGTAAGTTAAGTAGCCGTTGGATTTTTCTGAAATTTGACTGTTTTCAGCATAGGGTAGGGGTATGTATAAAATTTTGTACTTTCATTCTTGCATTTCATCAATACAAATTTCCATTTAATTCAAAAAGACTATTCATGTATGTGTTTAAAGTAATTAGCATAGGCCTAGTCACAGGTATAGCGATGTAACCGTCGTAGATTTTAAGCCGCAACGGTTTCCATATCTATATTCACTTTTAAAACGTGTAAATTTGGTAATGGAGTTACATTATGCGATTTTTTCTAAACTATTAATGGTGTATGACTGGAAACATATTAATTTTAAACCCTCTGACCGTTATTGGGGTTAAATAGTTTCAAAATGTTAGATTTATGGAGCAATTTTCAGCGTATTTATAAGAAACACATTCCCCGTTGTAAATTTATGACATTATCGGTAACAGCAATTTAATTGCACTTATAGGGCCTACAGTTGCATTTAGATACCAGGAAGGTATTATGTGATACTAAAAAATTGCATCACCCGTTATATTTATACCCATTATATACAAAATTGATGTAACACAAAATTTTGAATATGTTACCCACGAAAAAGGCATATATATGTTAGAAGCGTTACAACATAACCTAACCTCAAATTAAACCAGCCTACATGCGGCTGTATGCCGGCTATTGGAGTTTAGATGTGGAATTTACAAGTCACTCACACTTAAGTCGCTCACGTGAGTGACATAGTAATCGTGATAAATCGTAAATATATAGAATTATATAATTTATTATAATTGCTGGTGATAAAACACATATTTTTTTACTAAGATAGCAATTTTATTTTAGGTTATGTGTTTTTTATAGTGGTTTACGGCAACACAGGAATTTGCGTGAACGACTTGTATTTTTGTGTGCCTTTTGCATTAGAAAACAACTTTTTATGGGGGAAAAAATAAAAATTCAGCTTAGCTGATTTTGTTTTGTGATCAGTTTAGTATGTTCAATTAATTTGGCCAAACATTTTTTTTATAAAAACAAAATTTTTTCAATTGTTTTATTAAACTAACAAATAAAACTCATATGAGTAAAACATAAATTAACAAACAAATCATTTATTTGTATGTTTTGTAACAAAATTAAGTTCAAAGCTGAGTAAAAATGCTTAAATTAACTCAATTGCCGTATTTCTGTGAGTAACTAAAATAAAAACTCCAATTAAATTAACTGCTGTACCTTATTTAAATTTAATACATATCCATATGTGTTTAAATATCAATAACGTATGCAATAATAATAATAATAATCTTTTAGATTAATTAAACATTGTATTGAGTTATTTCATGTTTTGTCACTGTTATTTAACGTTGGCACACCTGGCCAGGAAACATACGGGCTGTAGTCTCGACTGGGGGTTCAATAGCTACTCGCCTCTGATTGGTTGGGTATATGTTCGAGACTACTGGGTACCAAACGCCTTTTCGGCCAAATGGCTTGCCCCCGGAAAGGAGAGAGTCCAATGAGGCCTCGTAAGAGTATATCATGTCTTTTTTTTTAAATATTAATACAATGTAAAAAAATTTTAAACCAACTGGGGAGGTAACTAGATATTTTGGGAAGACCTCCACGCACCATGGCGGTGGAGGAGCTATGGTTTTTAAAATCTCTTAAACTCATAAATAATTAATACTTTCAATTTTAGTCAAACTATTACTTTGGGGGAAAAGAGAGAGTCCAATGAGGATTGGTAGGAGTATATAAATGGTTTTTGTTATAAATTTTAATACAATGTAAAAAAAATTAACGGGGGAGGTAACTAGATTTTTTCAGAAGACCTCCACGCACCATGGCGGTGGAGGAGCCATGGTATTTAAAATCTCTAAAACTCATAAATAATAAATACTTTCAATTTTATTTATATTAACCTAATCCTTGGGGGAAAGGAGGGGTTTACTTGGGGGAAAGTAAAATGAGGTGTGGTAGGAGTAAATAAATGTCTATTTTTATTTAACCTTAATACAATGTAAAAAAAAATTAAAAATCAACGTGGGAGGTAACTAGATTTTTTGGGAAGACCTCCACGCACCATGGCGGTGGAGGAGCCATTGTATTTAAAATCTCTAAAACTAATAAAAATATAATACTTTCTTTGGTAAATCTCATAAATAAAAAAATACTTTGAATTTTAGTCAAACTATTACTTCAGGGAATAGAAAAGAGCCCATTGAGGCCTAGTAGGGATGTTTCGATTACAGATAATTTGTTTAAACTCTTAATATAAACAATAACAGGGCAGTGGAGGATCCAAAGTATTTAAATGTTATGAGTCTAAAAAAAGTAAATCTTCTATTTATATTAACCTATTACTTGGGGGAAAGGAGAGAGTCCAATGAGGCCTCGTAGGAGTATATCATGTCTTTTTTTTAAATATTAATACAATGTAAAAAAATTTTAAACCAACTGGGGAGGTAACTAGATATTTTGGGAAGACCTCCTAGCACCATGGGGGTGGAGGAGCTATGGTTTTTAAAATCTCTTAAACTCATAAATAATTAATACTTTCAATTTTAGTCAAACTATTACTTTGGGGAAAAGAGAGAGTCCAATGAGGATTGGTAGGAGTATATAAATGGTTTTTGTTATAAATTTTAGTACAATGTAAAAAAAAAATTAACGGGGGAGGTAACTAGATTTTTTTGGAAGACCTCCACGCACCATGGCGGTGGAGGAGCCATGGTATTTAAAATCTCTAAAACTCATAAATAATTAATACTTTCAATTTTATTTATATTAACCTAATCCTTGGGGGAAAGGAGGGGTTTACTTGGGGGAAAGTAAAATGAGGTGTGGTAGGAGTAAATAAATGTCTATTTTTATTTAACCTTAATACAATGTAAAAAAAAATTAAAAATCAACGTGGAAGGTAACTAGATTTTTTGGGAAGACCTCCACGCACCATGGCGGTGGAGGAGCCATTGTATTTAAAATCTCTAAAACTTATAAATATATAATACTTTCAATTTTGGTAAATTTCATAAATAAAAAAATACTTTCAATTTTAGTCAAACTATTACTTCGGGGAATAGAAAAGAGCCCATTGAGGCCTAGTAGGGATGTTTCGATTACAGATAATTTGTTTAAACTCTTAATATAAACAATAACAGGGCAGTGGAGGATCCAAAGTATTTAAATGTTATAAGTCTAAAAAAAGTAAATCTTCTATTTATATTAACCTATTACTTGGGGGAAAGGAGAGAGTCCAATGAGGCCTCGTAAGAGTATATAATATCTATTATTTTAAAAAAATATAAATGCAAAGTAAAAAAATTTAAACCAACGGGGGAGGTAACTAGCTTTTTTTGAAGACCTCCACGCACCATGGCGGTGGAGGAGCCATGGTTTTTAAAATCTAATAAAAAATAAACGGGGGGGTGGGGGGTAACTAGATTTTTTGGAAAGACCTCCACGCACCATGGCGGTGGAGGAGCCATGGTATTTTAAATCTCTAAAACTAATATATAATTAATACTTTCAATTTTGATAAATATCATAAATAAAAATACTTTCAATTTTAGTCAAACTATTACTTCGGGGAATAGAAAAGAGCCCATTGAGGCCTAGTAGGGATGTTTCGATTACAGATACTTTGTTTTAACTCTTAATATAAACAATAAAAAATAACCGGGCAGTGGAGGATCCAAAGTACTTAAATGTTATAAGTCTAAAAAAGCAAATCTTCAATTTATATTAACCTATTACTTGGGGGAAAGGAGAGAGTCCAAAGAGGCCTCGTAGGAGTATATGTCGATTATTTAAAAAAATATAAACACAATGCAAAAATTTTTTAAACCAACGGGGGAGGTAAATAGATATTTTGGGAAGACCTCGACGCACCATGGCGGTGGAGGAGCCATGGTATTTAAAATCTCTAAAACTCATAAATAATTATTATTGTCAATTTTATTTATATTAACCAATTCCTTTGGGGAAAGGAGGGAGTCCAATGAGGTTTGGTAGGAGTAAATATATGTCTATTTTTATTTGACCTTAATACAATGTAAAAAAAATTAAAAATCAACGGTGGAGGTAACTAGATTTTTTGGTAAGACCTCCATGCACCATGGCGGTGGAGGAGCAATGGTATTTAAAATCTCTAAAACTAATAAATAATTAATGCTTTCAATTTTGGTAAATCTCATACATAATAAACACTTTCAAATTTAGTCAAACTATTACTTTGGGGAATAGAAAAGAGCCCATTGAGGCCTAGTTGGGATGTTTCGATTACAGATACTTTGTTTAAACTCTTAATATAAACAATAAACTAACTACTTGGGGGAAAAGGAGAGATGTTGAGGCGTCGTAGGGATGTTCCAATTATGGATACTTTGTTTAAACTTTTAATATAAACAATAAACAATAACAGGGCAGTGAAGGACCCATAGTATTTAAAGGTTATAAATCTCTAAAAAATCAAATCTTCAATTTATATTAACCTATTACTTGGGGGAAAGGAGAGAGTCCAATGAGGCCTCGTAAGAGTATATCATGTCTTTTTTTTAAATATTAATACAATGTAAAAAAATTTTAAACCAACGGGGGAGGTAACTAGATATTTTGGGAAGACCTTCACGCACCATGGCGGTGGAGGAGCTATGGTTTTTAAAATCTCTTAAACTCATAAATAATTAATACTTTCAATTTTAGTCAATCTATTACTTTGGGGGTTTGGCCTGGCGAGGTGGCGAACGCATGGCCCAGCCTCTGTTTGGCAGAGGTTGCAATAGCCCAAACCCCGACACCCATATGGAGACGGGGCTGTATTTCATCCTGCCTCCTGAAGAATGCGCCTGCCTGCCGCTTCAGGAGCCAGAAAAAAAACAAAAAAAACAAAAAAAAACAAAAAAAAAACAAAAAAACAAACGGCAATCTAGCGGTGGCTTGCCAAAAAGAGGTAGCAGCATGATTGTCTTTGAAAAACACGAAGTCGGTTCAGGGATCCGGGAACGTCCTGGCTTGCCAAGGCAAATGGCCCTGTTCCGAGCTCTCCCAATGTCAGGGGATGAGCCCTCCCCCTGTACTCTGGTCGGGGTGCTTGCGGGACGCTTAGTGGGGACTTTTCATGTCTGTGAACTCCGAGCAAAAGCTAGAGGCAGCTGTCGAGTTCAAATTGCACTCGGCAGGTGGCCACTGCTAGTAAGCAGCCCCGCCACGCTGAAAGCAGTGAATCAAAATTGTCTGAAGCGGTCTCAAGAACCATAGGCATATTCCCAAACCTGCGACTGAGCTAGGCAGGGGAGGGCTGCCTGAGGAGGTTTGGCCGGCTCGCCGGCCTCGGACCGTGAAAGACACAGGAGCAATTGGCAATGCTCCAAATGAACCGGCGAAACAAAAACAAACAAACCATGATCAGAATTTCAATTTCATGCACGGGATGGCTGACACAAAAAAAGAAATTCCAAAAGTTTTGACTCTGGAGTCAACAACCCGAGCTGAGACTGGCGGACCGGAGGTCGCTTCGTCGCCCTTCGGTCGAAGCGCAAAAACATAGAGGTCACCACCACCTGCGGCTTCAGGAAGGTCTGAAGGACCAGGAGTTGGTGCAGATGGTGAAGGTCTGGGGACTATCGGTGGTGGGGGGAGCATCATCAAAAACGCCCCTCCACCAGCTCCTTTCAAGTCCCCTGAGTCTACGGTGGGTCCGGCGGCTGTGATCGAAGCCCCTGTGGCGGAGTCACAGCCATTGCGGGACACTGCCGTGGACTTAGCGACCCCGCCAAACACAAAAGTGTCAGGGGGAAAACGCAAAGGCCAAAGACCCTGCGATTTGTCACCACCATTGTGCGAGGCTGACACCGAAGCGGACGTGATCCGCAGACAGGTGTATGACTGCGATCTTGCTGAGGAGGAGCAGATCGCGGCTATTGAAGCAGCCCTTGCGCAGATCAGGGAAGTGATGTCTATCCAAAAGAACATTAGCAATAATGTTCGAATCGGCATCGCCAATGTGGAAGAGGCGGTGAGCATCATTAAGATGTCACGAACTACCCGGATGGCTGCTATCAAAGAGGAGCGCCGGGTGGTGAATCGGGAGATGAACAAGTCGCCCAACAAGGCACCTTTGAAGAAGCGTCAACGGACCACTTCGCAGAGCCCGCTAAAAGCGGCTCAAAAGGTTGGCCCAGGGGAGAAGTTCACCCGAGGCACGATGACCTCACCTCCCTCAAAGAAAAAGGGGATGTCATCTGGGAGCTCTGAGGCAGAAGTTGAGATGACATCTCCTCCCTCAAAGAAGAAGAAAGGTAAAGGGGAAAGGGGACACCGAAAGAGCCAGCGAAAGCGGATGGGTGTCCTCCCACTCAACAGACCCTGGTTCCCCCCAAAGGGATGGATGAGGATGGCTTCACGCAAGTGAAATCGAAGTCCGCCTTGAGGAGGGAAAAAAAGAAGCTGAAGGCCGTAACAAAAAAATCTGCAGCCAAGCCTCAACGTGTGGCGCCCCCGCTGAAAAAAAAAGAAAAAAAAAACAGCTGCAGATAGGCCTAAAAGGACTGGTGCTGGTGCGAGAATGAGGAACGTCCTTATCATCAAACCGGCACCAGGAAAGTCCTACGCCGACATTGTTGGCAAACTGCGGTCCAACCTGAGGACTCGGGTGTGGAGGTCCGGCGTCTCCGCAGAACGAAATATGGCGGTGTGCTCATTGAGCTGGGCTCCGCTGGCGGCCAACAAGAATTTGCTCAGGTGGTGAAAACTGCTCTGGGTGAAGGCGGGAAGCTGCGGAGCGTTACTCCCCGAGTCCGGGTGGAGATCTTGGATCTTGATTCTTGTACCACCCAAGACGAGGTGAGAGACGCTCTAAAGCGAGAGTTCGGAAATGGTTTGGGAGATTGCAGAGTCTTCCTAACCAGACCAAACGCCCGTGAGCAGCGGTTGGCAGTGGCTGACCTAGATGCTGCAACTGGCCAAAAGCTTTTGCAGAAGGCCAGGATCAAGGTCAGCTGGGTGATCTGCCGGGTGAGAACTCGGGTGGAGATCCCACGCTGCTACCGCTGCTTAGAGTACGGCCACACCCGGGGAGGGTGCAAAGGGCCCGACCAGAGCGCGGCGTGCTGGAGGTGCGGAGGCGTTGATCACAAATCCTCCTCTTGTGACAAGACGCCCTCTTGCGCATCTTGCAAAAAAGCAACCGACGGGAGACCGTCTGACCATGTTCAGGGCTCTGGCGCTTGCCAAACTTTTAGAGACCTCCTGGTCTCGAAGAAGAATGACAGGCGCCGGAACTGAAGGTCATTCAGGGAAACCTAAATGGGAGTGTCGCGGCAGACTCCCTGGTGGACCAAATCGTACGCGAGACGGGAACATCCCTCGTCTTCGTGAGCGAGCCTTACAGGGCTAAAAGTCCATTATGGTTCCCTGACCGCACAGGATGGGCCGCTTTGTGGGTACCAGACCCGCGAGTGGTTCCCATCGAGGCTAGTGGGAATGGCGAAAATTTTGCCTGGATCACTAGCAAAGGGATCACTTTCGTGAGCTGTTATTTTTCTCCAAATGACAGGATTCCACAATTTCGAGAGAAGTTGGATGCCATGGATGATGCGATTCGGGAAATCCCCGGTCCATGCCTCCTTGCTGGAGACTTCAATGCCAGAGCGAGAGAGTGGGGAATGTTTCACACAGACACCCGCGGAAGGTGTTTGTTGGTGATGGCATCCAGACTAGGGTTGCTGACAATGAACGAAGGGAATACGCCTACTTACCGTAGGCCTGGGTTTGGGGAGTCAATTCCCGACATAACCCTTGCCTCGGAAGGTTTGGCGTCCTGTGTTGTCGGCTGGAGGGTGATGGGCGATTTCTCAGGTAGTGATCACGAATACATCACTTTTGAGCTGGCTGAAAGGAGGCAAGTGCCACTCAGCAACAGCCTGCGCCCACTCGGATGGAACCGCTCTAGGCTCGACGAAGAGAGACTGATACGGTTCCTGCAAAACGGGGTGGGAAACGTCCCCCTGATGCCTGCCGATCAGCCAAGCAGGGCAGACGCAGAGGCAGTCGTGGAACACACGTCTCACCTCATACACGATGCCCCGCAAGAAAGCACGTACAGGGAAGCGCCCAGTGTATTGGTGGACAGAAGAGATCGCCGCACTGAGGCGGTCCTGCCTAAGACTCAGGCGGCGGGCCCAGCGAGCTCGGTGCAGACCCGAGGCAGCATTGAGATCAGAAGAGTACAAAGCAGCCAAAAGAGCTCTGGTCAAAGAGATCAGACAAAGCAAGGCGCGCTGCTGGAGCGCACTGTGTGAGGACGTTAACCGGGACCCCTGGGGACAGGGGTACAAACTAGTCACGAGAAAACTCGCACAGGGACCCGGGTACGTGCCGATCGAGGCCGAAAAGATACGGAACATCGTGGATGGACTCTTTCCTGATCACCCGGTCAGAGCCGATGCACCCTTGCCGGTTGACGTTGATGAAGTCCCGTTGTTCACGCTGCAGGAACTGCAGAGAGCCGTCAGCTCCTTGAAAAACAACAAGGCCCCTGGCCAGGACGGAGTACCTTCAGAGGTGTTGAAGCTGGTGGTGAAAAACTGCCCTCAACTCTTCTTGAACATGTACAATGTCTGCTTGAAAGCGGGAGACCGGAGACCGTCTGACCATGTTCAGGGCTCTGGCGCTTGCCAAACTTTTAGAGACCTCCTGGTCTCGAAGAAGAATGACAGGCGCCGGAACTGAAGGTCATTCAGGGAAACCTAAATGGGAGTGTCGCGGCAGACTCCCTGGTGGACCAAATCGTACGCGAGACGGGAACATCCCTCGTCTTCGTGAGCGAGCCTTACAGGGCTAAAAGTCCATTATGGTTCCCTGACCGCACAGGATGGGCCGCTTTGTGGGTACCAGACCCGCGAGTGGTTCCCATCGAGGCTAGTGGGAATGGCGAAAATTTTGCCTGGATCACTAGCAAAGGGATCACTTTCGTGAGCTGTTATTTTTCTCCAAATGACAGGATTCCACAATTTCGAGAGAAGTTGGATGCCATGGATGATGCGATTCGGGAAATCCCCGGTCCATGCCTCCTTGCTGGAGACTTCAATGCCAGAGCGAGAGAGTGGGGAATGTTTCACACAGACACCCGCGGAAGGTGTTTGTTGGTGATGGCATCCAGACTAGGGTTGCTGACAATGAACGAAGGGAATACGCCTACTTACCGTAGGCCTGGGTTTGGGGAGTCAATTCCCGACATAACCCTTGCCTCGGAAGGTTTGGCGTCCTGTGTTGTCGGCTGGAGGGTGATGGGCGATTTCTCAGGTAGTGATCACGAATACATCACTTTTGAGCTGGCTGAAAGGAGGCAAGTGCCACTCAGCAACAGCCTGCGCCCACTCGGATGGAACCGCTCTAGGCTCGACGAAGAGAGACTGATACGGTTCCTGCAAAACGGGGTGGGAAACGTCCCCCTGATGCCTGCCGATCAGCCAAGCAGGGCAGACGCAGAGGCAGTCGTGGAACACACGTCTCACCTCATACACGATGCCCCGCAAGAAAGCACGTACAGGGAAGCGCCCAGTGTATTGGTGGACAGAAGAGATCGCCGCACTGAGGCGGTCCTGCCTAAGACTCAGGCGGCGGGCCCAGCGAGCTCGGTGCAGACCCGAGGCAGCATTGAGATCAGAAGAGTACAAAGCAGCCAAAAGAGCTCTGGTCAAAGAGATCAGACAAAGCAAGGCGCGCTGCTGGAGCGCACTGTGTGAGGACGTTAACCGGGACCCCTGGGGACAGGGGTACAAACTGGTCACGAGAAAACTCGCACAGGGACCCGGGTACGTGCCGATCGAGGCCGAAAAGATGCGGAACATCGTGGATGGACTCTTTCCTGATCACCCGGTCAGAGCCGATGCACCCTTGCCGGTTGACATTGATGAAGTCCCGTTGTTCACGCTGCAGGAACTGCAGAGAGCCGTCAGCTCCTTGAAAAACAACAAGGCCCCTGGCCCGGACGGAGTACCTTCAGAGGTGTTGAAGCTGGTGGTGAAAAACTGCCCTCAACTCTTCTTGAACATGTACAATGTCTGCTTGAAAGCGGGGGTGTTTGCATCCCGCTGGAAACAGGCCAAGCTCGTTCTCCTGAGCAAAAAACGGGGTCCGCCGGATGCTCCATCATTGATGCTCTCTGTGCATGCTGGACACGGCAGGAAAACTGATGGAGAAACTGTTGAAACCGAGAATTGGAGAAGCTGTTCGAGCGGCAGGGGACCTCTCAGTCCGGCAACACGGATTCCGAGAGGGCCGCTCTACAATCAGCGCCATTTCTGAGGTGGTTGATTCAGTGAAACGTGCGAATCAGGCGTGTCACGCGGCTCGACCCATCGTGCTGCTCGTCACGCTTGACGTGAAAAACGCCTTCAACTCAGCACGGTGGTGCGACATTCTGTCTGCACTTGAGCGGAAGTTCAGGTTACCTGGGTACCTCCTCGCCATGGTGAGGGACTACCTAAGGGACCGGCGCCTGTTGTATGAGACAGACCGGGGAGTCGTGACCAAAACCGTAACTTCTGGGGCAGCTCAGGGTTCGGTGCTGGGACCGGATCTCTGGAATGTTTCGTACGACAGCCTGCTCCGCACGGAGATGCCACACGGAACGTACCTCGTGGGATATGCCGACGACGTGGCGGCAGTCATCACCGAACGGGACATCCAACTGGCTCAGCTCAGACTGAACCAAGTCATGCGCCTGGTGGAGAGCTGGATGCGTGATCATGGCCTGAAGCTGGCGGTCTCCAAAACGGAGATCGTAATGCTGACTAGGAGGCGGATACCCACGATCATCCCGATGCGGGTGGGTACCGAGGTGATTGAAACGCAGAGAACGGCTAAGTATCTGGGGGTGGTGCTGGACAACAAGCTCACCTACTGGGACCACATCAGGATTGCATGTGACAGGGCAGCTGAAGCGACCTCTGGACTCGGAAGACTGATGGCAAACATTGGTGGTCCGAGACAGGAGAAATGGAAGCTGCTGCTGTCAACAGCACAGGCGATCATGCTCTACGGGGCAGAGATCTGGGCAGACGCAATGAAGGTAAAGAAATACCAGACTTGCATGTTCGCGGTGCAGCGGCGTGGTGCTCTGAGGGTTGCGTCCGCGTACCGAACGGCCTCTGAAGTGGCCGTACTAGTCGTAGCAGGGGTTATCCCTATCGACCTGCTCGCCCAAGAAAGGAAGTTCATCTCGGCACAAGTGCCGGAGATGGAAAGGGCGGAGGCCGCTGAGCTGGCCCGCGGCCGTACAATGGCCACTTGGCAGCGACGATGGGACGAAGGGACAACCGGTAGGTGGTCATGGCGTCTCATAAGGAATCTGGAATCGTGGGTCTGCCGTGACCACGGAGAGGTGAACTTTTACCTCACCCAGTTCCTGACAGGTCATGGATACTTCCGTCTGTACCTCCACCGAATGGGTAAGGTCGACTCGCCCAGGTGCAAGTACTGTGGACACAATGAAGACGACGTGCATCACACATTCTTCGTGTGCCGTCATTTAGAAGAAGAACGGTTCGCCCTTGCGGAAACCCTCGGTGGTGACTTGTCCCCGGACAACATCATAGGGTGGATGCTGCAGAGCGACGACAGCTGGAGAGCAGTGGCTGACTTCGTCCTGTCTGTACTGCACCAGAAGCGGAGGGACGGATGATTGGAGTGACCCTCCAGAGGAGTGACAGCAAGAGGTTTGCTGGTAAGTAGCTGAGTCATCCCAAAAAAGGGACATTCGGCCACCCTGTCACATTCATACCAAATTTGATCAAAATCGGAGGTCCACTTCAAAATTTATCGGTACCACGGACATATATATATATATATATATATATATTTTTTTTCACCCTGCCCATATAAAAAAGTCAATCATAAAAAGTTTAGCAATTAAGGCTAAATCTTTATGCACTGAATCAAAGGATTTCAATGCTTACCTAAGTAAATTGAACAGTGCTTTCGTTGAAAGAGGTTACCCTGAGAAAATGGTAAGAAAACAATTGAACAGGCCAAAAAATATTACTAAGCAAAATTGTTATGAAGAAGACCCTAAATTTTTAACTTCATATTTCCCAGGTCTTCACAAAATAAACAATGTGATGAAAACGGGCTATAAAATTTTGAAAAACTCCC
The DNA here is from genome assembly GCA_030545055.2 of Neoaliturus tenellus. NCBI lineage: Eukaryota > Metazoa > Arthropoda > Insecta > Hemiptera > Cicadellidae > Neoaliturus > Neoaliturus tenellus. The sequence goes on from JAQYXR010000817.1 coordinate 39,714, forward strand.
CCTTGACAGAAAATATATTTTCTAGACCACCTAGGATGGTTTTCAAAAAACCACCAAATTTAAAGAACATGCTTGTAAGGCCCAAGCTTGAAAAGAAAGATGTTACCAGTCATGAGTTGGCCCACAGATGTGAACCGTGCAAAAAACCGCATTGCGGGATATGCAAGATTATGTGCACCACCGACCAATTCAAAAGTACAGTACAGTACACTCTCGTTCATCGGACTCGGTGACATCGGAACTCCGCTTCATCGGAACTGAAAATCTGGACATTATTATTTTTTTTTTTTCTTACGAAATTAATAATTTTTCCGTTTTAGCGCCTTCAATTTCCATTCGTTCTATCCGCACAACAGTGAAGTATAACATTTAGCATCAAAAGTCATCAGGCGTTTTCCATAATCTGTACCGATCGATGTGATTTACGAGGCCGTGGAGTATTCGCACAAAAAATAGAAAGAGGAAGGGGACAGGAAGTGAACAATACATCTGCTTCGACCGCTTCCCAAACTGTCATTCAGTCTGTCTCGCGTCGCGACTGCACCTGTGTTACGTGGAAGTCAGTTGACTGCTGGAATATGAATATGGAATATGAGAATAAAGATTTTGGATCTTTATTTCCTGCGTTGTTTTTATCCCTATAGGTTCAATGTTACCATGTTGAAAGTTTGAGTGCCTTATTTTCATAAAATCTCTTGTGTTATCTTAAAAACAAGGGTGAATACAATCACGATAGGTCACCGTACGGGCGGAAATGACGACTCATGACGGACTCCGCTTCATCGGAATTTTTTGACATCCGAACCGGCCGTCCGCCACATTAGTTCCGATGAACGAGAGTGTACTGTAACGGACAAGGTTTACCCGATAGTTGGACACATGGATTGTTCATCAAGCCATGCTGTTTATCAACTGACGTGTAAACATTGCCCAAAAGAATATATTGGTCAAACATCTAACTCTCTGAGGGTCAGAATGACGGGGCATCGATTTTCAGTCAAACACAAGGACGACAAAAAGCCGGTGGCCTTACACGATGTTCAGCAACATAATGCTGAGTTTGAGGATTGTTTTGATCTTAAGGCTATCCACAAAATCCAACAAACTGAGTACAAAGATCTGAATGAAATGAATTTAAGGACGTACGAATTGGCTCATCAGTTAGTCTTAGGAACAAAACAACCACACGGACTCAACATTCGTTGATTAGTTAAACTTTCCTGGCTTATATTTGTCAAAATAATTCAATAGTTTTATTTCACATCAAATCTGTCCCTAAACCAAAATTGTCAATTTATCTAACAGCTGTTCTATTGTTTTTGTTTATGGTTCAATCCACACAAACCACACCATGTACTTGAAAAAGATTAAAAATCGAAATATTGTACATAAATGGGTGTAATTCTTTCAGAATAGGCCTATATATATATACATATATATGAAAATGAACGAACGGTGTTTTTGGCTTCTGGGGACCTCAAAATGAAAAAGGAAAGTGGTCCCGGGCTTAGGTCTTACCATGGCTACCGCCGTAATAGCGTATTCCCTATAGGGAAATTCGCTAAAATACCTTTCAGATTCGTATTTGCAGCATTTATGTTACGCCATTTGAAGTCTAACAAAGTCTGCTTCTTCTCACAATTAAGACGCCTACACAATAAACATAGGTGTAGTTTATTTAGTGTTGTTCTTTGATAATGTTAGGCCTACAGGTTATATTAACTTAGCTAAGATTTTTACTTGTTTTGGTTATTTTCAGTTACTTGTTTGCAACATACCTATTTTTTTATCGTCAAAAAGGTATTTTTAATTATATTAGCACAAAACTAAAAGAGGTGATAAAATGGTAATTGTATTATGTAATTGTATCATCAGTAGAATGACAATATTATCGCAATATTGAAATTTTCTCATCGATAATAACGGTGAAGTCGGATAACAAAGTATCGCCGACCTCAGTCAGAGAGTCGTCAACTTCAAGTTGTAATTGGTTGGGATTCTTGGTAACAAGTGTGGTATTGTCAAAGTATATTATGAAAGTGTCCATCAGAAGGTGATGTTGTATATTGTTTATGTATATTAAGAAAAGTAGGGGCCCAGTATTGAGCCCTTGGGCACACTTATCTTTCATTTGATAACAATATCCCAAGGACGCATTAGGAACTGCAATCTTGAGAATAGGGCCTAGGCCTAAATATTGCAAACCAATATAATAATGAACCTTGCAAATAAGGGTACTGTAGGCCTTTAAGCTATTAATCCATGTACTAGGCCTAACTAGAACTCAACTGGTGTAAGGTCTGTGGTATCATTCATAGCGGCAATGTATTTAAATTAACTTACATCAACAAAAAAATCAATTAATTTGAACAAATTAAAAATACATATTTACCTGGCCAACTTTGCACAATAAAACTGCTCTGTGTTAATAATTTGAACCAATCTGGATATTTAGCACGAGCAACTCAACAGGGGAATGAAAACAGGACTTGAAGCTACACAAATAAACGCAAGTTTGATTCCTTTAATTACATGATGAATTTGTGTGTTTGTGTTCTGATGACTAAGACTAACCCAAATCGTGTATTCATGTTTCGTAAAATACTTTACCCGCGGATGACAGACGGCTAGTCGGCATCGGCAATTGAATAGTGTTGGCTTCACAACAAGCCAGCAAGTCGTTCGTTAGTCGTTGGTTGTAGCATTGACTATGAATACACAAGTATCAATAGTCAATGGTTGTAGTGAAGAGTATCGACATCGATTCGCCTCCGTCGAATTTTTACAAGGGGGGCCGAGCTTAAGCTTGGTAAAATTATTACTTTCGTTTCTCACACAAAGCTCGTTCGCTCCGCTCACTCGCCAGGCGGAAGCTTTGCTGCACATTGGTATGATTTTCCTAAAACCACAGGTTAAAGATGTAACACATTGGTTTATTTTATCTACAGTTATCAGCTGATTTTTGTTCAATTTAAAAATCTCCATAAGGATAACATGGGATCCTTGTTCGCAGTACAAGATCTGATCCCTCCAATTTAACTTGGTGTCGCTCATGACCCAGCGGTACTTTTCAGTACGGGTTGATTGGACCATCTCCCACTCTTAATGGGACGACGGTGTCGAACCTCTTCTTCGTGAGGATCACGATCTCTTACTGAGAGCGAGCGAGAGGCCAAGATTGGATACCCAGGTGTTGACCACACGCATGACTTGGTTCAACTTTAGTCGGGCCAGCTCAACGTTGCGTACAGCAATGAGAGCCGCGACCCAACCAAAGTGGTTTCCTCAGGCATCTCGGACCTCAGGAAGCGGTCATAGGCAACGTTCCAGAGATCCGCACCGAGTATTGAGCCTTGCGCGGCACCAAAAGTGACTTCCGTCGTCCGCGTTCCGTCCCTTGTGTCGTAAATCAGGCTTCGAGAGCGGAAATAATCCTTGATGAGTCGCAAGAGATATGCAGGAACGCAAAAGGTGTTGCAAAGCACATCCAACATATCGATCCACCTCGCCGAGTTGAAGGCATTCTTGACATCAAGCGCAAAAAGAGGCACTACTCGGCGGCAGAAATGGGTTTGGCTCTCAGCTCTTTCCACATCTCTCTGGACTTCGGTGATAGCGTCGACCGTTGACCGTCCCTTTCTGAAGCCGTACTGACGGGGACATAAGTCCCCGGCAGCTTCCACGGCAGAAGTCAGGAGGGAACGGTTGAGCTTCTCGAACAGCATACCAGCCGTGTCCAACATGCGAAGAGGCCTGTGGAACGACGGCAGCTTGGGATCACCTTCGTCCTCGCTAAACAGTACCAGCCTGGCGGTTTTCCAGTTAGCCGGAAACACTCCTTCTACCAAACAGGCGTTGTACATTCTCAACGACAAGTCAGGGTTAATTTAAAGACTTTCTTTAAAGCGTCGTTCGGAATCCCGTCCGGACCAGAAGCCTTCTTGCTCTTTAGGGAGAGAATGGATGATTCCAGCTCCTCGATTGTGAAGAGTGGAACATCCTCAACCGTTCCAAAAAGTCAACCGACGGCCCCTGTGGAAGTTCAGGAAACAACTCGTAGCGACGATCCTCCCCATGGTGGCACCCTCCATGGTGGAAGGTGGAGAGCGGGCGCCGAGTTTCTGTATTACAAGTTTGTAGCCCAGGCCCCATGGGTTGGAGTCAACGTCGTCATGAAGTCTCCTCCAGCTATAATCACCTTGCTCCTGTTGATGGCCTGGCGAAGAGATTTTCTCGCAGATTTATAGGCCTCCGACTTAGAACTCTGTCTGCGGGAATTCTCGCTCTTGTGGTGGCTCGTCTAGCTCTTAAACATGATCTTCTGAGTTCCACAATCTCTTCAGTCCACCATCATAGTAAAAGGGTTGTTTGTCGTGTCGAGGTTTCCTTCGCGGCATAGACTGGTCGCAGGCCGAGACGATCAGTTCCATCGTGGATGTTACTTGGGCCTTGGCCCCAGCCTCGCCAGGATTTCCCAACGCTCCCCGAGAGATAAATTCGGTGGACTTGACCACGTCCAGTTTGTTGGTGTTCCACCGGTGTGGCCCTTCCCGTGATGCGGGAACTCTATGATTTGCCTGATCATGCAGGTCAAAACAATGTATTGGCCGTCAATACCCGTGTAGTCCTCCACAACCTTCCAGCCAGAAATCCTCGGAAGAAGTGATTCAGACGCAAAGGTGACGTTGGGGATCGTGCCTCTCTGAACGGGGCTCCGAAAAGTAGGGTGTCGCCCTGGTTGAGGACGACAAGAAAGGACCTGGCGATGAAGTCCAGGATGTATTTCCCCCGGGAGTTGGTAGAAAGCATTCCCCATTCGACGGCTCTGGCGTTGAAATCGCCGCTAACGACGACGTGCCCGTTGGTGCCGAGAAAACACATTCCTCTAGGCTGTCTATCTTGTCGCGAAAGTCCTGGACGGTCTCATTGGGGGTGAGACAAAAAAGCAGAAGTATAAAGTATGGATTAATAGTTGTATTTTTGCATTACTGCAATACATTACTCACTCGTAACACAAATGTTTTGTTGATTAAACATTAACAGCCATTGGAAACTCGCTAAGTACGCAGGTCTGCTGCGACAGAGGAGGTATTATTTTGATCAGGTTTTGTGTTTAATTTGAAGCGGTGTAATGGTCGTGGTTGTATACAAGAATTGTTGTATTAGATTCATTTCTCGACGTTATTTTTATTTTGTATTGGCAAGCTTGATTTCGTGTATTTTGGTATGGAAATGGCAGCCAGAGTAATTTGGCCTAACTTAGCCTTTCTTTCTATTTCCTAACGTTCTAAGTCGTTTTCAGCATAATTTTATTCATTATATGTCACAGTATTCGTCAATAAATTAATCAAATGATAGTGTAATGGAGTCACAAGCCGAGCATAATAGTATTGAACTTGAATTCCAAGAGTTGGACAAGAATGGAGCATGGGGAGTTGCTTATCAGGTATGTTAACCCACTTTGTTATAGGCTATTATTTGACGAGTTAGTTTTTATTATGCTTAGATATTTTGTAGTTGTTTATTCAGCCTAAATTAAACAAAAGAAGTGATTATAAATTCTATTTAAGTTTGACTTAAGTAAACTTATCCACAATACTCCTCTTTAATCCTGAGTTGCCCAAGGCTTAGGTAGGCTAACTTACTAGGTAAGTTACTAAGATACATTAGAAAGTTTCAGACTCAGCTTAGTAATTTATGTCCAAGGTCTATGCCTATTAAATTATGTTAATAGTATGGCTGTCTCTTATGTCTTATGTCTTATCGCAATCCCTGCTTAAGTCAAGGGATCTTTAAATGCCTTTTCCTTAGACATTTTTTTGTCTTTGGCTACCCGTACCTTTACTTAACCCTTGAGCTTGCTGTCAAACCAACCTGTGGTTGCAAGGGTTGTATAAGGCTGCGGAGGGATTGTATATATAAGTTATTTATACTAGTTCACTCGGCATGCTTTGCAATGCCAACCAGAGGAAGTTTTTGCCCTTCAGATGAGCTTGTTCGCTACACTCACTGACTCACTTGCCGTCAGGTTTAGATTGTTCACTGCGCTCATTCGCCGTCAGGTTCAGCTCGCTCGCTCCATTCACTCACCATCAGGTTTAGCTTGTTCGCTATGCTCACTCGCCATATTTGTTCTCTACAGTTTTATTTAATTATCAACTTCCTAGGGAACGTAGGCTAAATCATTTTGATGATCTTGCTAATAGCAACCCTTTAACATAAGTGCCCATTAGAAAACCTGGCGAATCTTCATTATTCTACTCCACCGTTATTAAAGATGGATGAAATTTAGATTTTGGGATAATACTGAAATTTTATCAATACTAGGCTACAAGTAAATCATATTGTTACAATTTTAACGTCTAATTTACTTTTGTTCTAAGTTAAGATTAATAAAAAAATGTCTTTTGACAATAAAACGAATATATTTAAAACAAGAAACTCAATCAATCAATGAATTTATTTCAAAACAGTTTTTTCTACAGATATTTACAATTTAAACGTTTATAAATAGTCCCAAATAGGCCTGTAAATGAGCCTGTGCATGGGATGAAATACGCACCGTCCTACAGGTGAACTGAAGTAGGTATTCCTATAACAAAAACAAGTATAAAACTAATGTAGTCTATAACATTACCAAAGAACAACACAAAATAAACTAGGGCCTACCTAAGTTTATTTTGTAGGTGTGTGTAAATCTTGGCTGCATATCTTAATTGTGAGAAGATGCAGACTTCATTACCATAGCTCTTAATTGACATCACATCAATGCTTAAAAATATAAATAAAAATGGTTTTTTTCCTAAATTATTGTAGTCGATGAATATATACGTGTTGCATATTCCATTAATAATAAACCATTGATTTTGTTGGTATAAGCTAAACATCGCTGCACATAAATGTGACGGAATGCTTTACGGTTAGATTATAATAATACATTTCTTACCTCCATCAATACAGTAGACTCCCTCCTAACCGGGTCACCTTTTAACCAGCACGGGAGCGGCAGCTCAGTGGTAGAGCTCTGGCCTCACAAGCCAGCAATCCCCCGTTTGATCCTGGGCGACGACATTACACGCACAAAAATGAACGATCACCTCTAGCTAGCCTATGTGACTTAATGCCGTGACCGTACCTTGCTGTCTTAAGATCACCACACAGGCCTATTGGCAAATGGTGCCCGTAGGGGTAGAGTTTTATATAGCGCCTACATTTCTACCGAATGAAAATATCGATCGCTAAAATCATCCATTATAAGTTATAACTTACATTGACTAATAAGTTTTTTGAGAGATTTAGGTTTAGATTTTGATCAACATTTTAACTATTGTATTTTTTAGCAACAATATACCAAATTGTGAATTTTGATGTGCAGTGCAAACATAGTTACCCATATGATTAGATATAGGCCTACATACATAGAAATTTTTTATCTTAATTTTAGTAGATCACATTACCATTTTTTTAGTCCTACTGACCGTGTTTCGATGTGATTTGTTTTGATACACTGGAAAAACCAGTTTTGGACGTAGATAGGTAAAATTCCTCATAATATTTAGTGTTATTTTTCATCTTGGAGAACTATAGGCCTGATTTAAAGTTTTAAAGGTTCAATGGTTTAACTGGCAAATTCGTTATCTGGCCACTTTATGATTCCGAGGTGGCTAGTTAAGAGGGAGTCTACTGTATTGGTGGTTTAATTGATTAGATTTCTTTCATTGGAAAAAATTTTTATTGTGAAATCAAAGTTTCAACCATTGATAATAACAATGGAGTAGGATAATGAAGTGTCACCTAAAACCCTCAAATACCGCATATTTAAGTTAGTAGCCGTTTTGCAGGGTTTAGGAAAACATGCTTTACCTACAAGTTAACACTCATGTGTAGTTTAGTTGACAAGTGAAAATAGTTTTATTGTATGCAACCAGACTTGTGATGTTCATATTTGATAAGAATATGGCTAATATTTGATCAGAATTCATTTTCCTGCTGCTGGATAGGCCTAATGAATTTCAAATTGTTAGATAAGATTTTTACCTGTTCAATTTTGTTTTTGGTGGTATGACGACCGGTTTCGTGATGACAGTCACATCATCAGGTCAATCCTCGATTTAACGATTCGTCAGATTAAGTTAAAATTGACACAAACACATTGAAAACATCCACAAAACACTAAAACAGTAGGTACATTTAATCACAACACATTCTGAGACTGAGAAAGTCTAGTCATTTTTAGCGAATTTCCCTATAGGGAATACGCTATTACGGTAGTAGCCATGGTAAGACCTAAGCCCGGGACCATGTTACTTTTTCATTTCGAGGTCCCCAGAAGCCAAAAACAACGTTCGTTTATTTTCATGTATATATATTATGCCAAATAAATAAATACCAGAGTACGGTACCCTTTTTTCATTTTTTTATATAAAAAAATAAAAAAATGACAAAAAGGGTACTCTGGTATTTATTTATTTGGCATAATTTAATTATAGTAGCCCTAAAGAGTGAGATCAAATCTGTTATGTATATATATATATATATATATATCTATATATATCTAGGTGTCCGTGGTACTGATAACTTTTGAAGGGGACCTCTGATTTTGATGAAATTTGGTATGAAGGTGTAAGACTAGGTCTATTTTCATGAGTTCGCAAACCAGCATGATCGGGTTATGGGAACTTGGTTTTATGGTGTTTCAAAAGGGTCAAAAATGGGTTTTTTGCATTTTTGGAGCATAATTTTCAAATTCAACAATTTTAATTAAAACCATTTTAAAGAGCTTAAAAAAATAAACAATTTAGTATTTTGAATTTTTAACTTGGCTTAACAGGTTACGGAGAAAAGCCAAAAAATAGGTTTTCCATGTAAATCTTATTGGAAATCAACGAAACCCTTGTATCTCGCTTATTTATTGGAATAACTTGATAAAATTTGGTATGTACATTCACTTGGTACTGTTCAACTAAAAATTGCTTACAACACCCACATGGCGGCAAACCTACGTACTCACCCCTATAGGGTTTATGGGGAAAATAAAAAGAACACCATAACTTGATAATATTTGGTATGTACATTCACTAGGGAGGATGTAACTGATATTTGCTTACAACACCCACATGGCGGCAAACCTACGTACTCACCCCTATGGGGTTTATGGGGAATATGAAAAGAACACCATAACTTGATACTTGATAATATTTGGTATGTACATTCACTAGGGAGGATGTAACTGATATTTGCTACATTCACTAGGGAGGATGTAACTGATATTTGCTTACAACACCCATATGGCGGCAAACCTACATACTCACCCCCATGAAGTTTTTGGGGAAAATTAAAAAGTGCCGAATATTGAGACAGTTTGATATTTACCTAACGTAACTATTACATTTCCTAACAAAACTAACATTTTCTAACAACATCCCAAGTCAGCAAACCTACATACCCATTCCTATGGTGTTTATGGGGAAAATACAACACCTTAAGATCGTTTGGAAATTCGCTGAGTACGCAGGTCTGCTGCGACGGGGGTATTTACTAAAGATATGCAGATGATGCAATATGTGTTTTTAAGGGAAATGCTAGACAAATTGACATCTTCACTAATTACCTGAATAACAAACACCCTAAGATTAAATTTAAAAATGAAATAGAATAGATCTAACTTTATCTCGAAATGACAATAAAATCAGTTACAGCTTTTACCACAAACCCACTCAGTCCAATCAAGTAATACATTCAACATCACACCATCCTGTTTCACACAAAATGGCAGCCTTCCACTCATTTGTTCACCGACTCAATAGTATTCCAATGAACACCGATAATTACCAGAAAGAACTGAACATAATCAAATTCATTGCCTCTGACAATGGATACGACCCAAAAATAGTTGACAGAATCATAGATAAAAAGAAAAGCACCCAGATTATAAATAATAGAAGTAACAAATATGTTACGGTCACCTTCGGAAATCAATTAGGGTTGACCGGGGTAATTGTGAACGGGTTTTCGTGTTTTGACAAAAAACCCTTTTTTTAAGTACTTTTTATTACAAATATCATATTATAGTATATGTATTTGTAATTCTGCATTATTCAGGATACATTATACAAATTTTCAGGAAATTCCTCTGATAAACAAAATTGTTATAAGCCATTCACAATTCCCCGGCACGGTTTTGCAAATCTTATCAATTCTGGGGTAAATGTGAATGCCACCAGAAAAATTATTTAGAACACACCAAAAGTGAAATGGGGCAAATCAAAATAAAGCCCAACTAATTCTCTTCACATTTACCCCACTTTCAAAATTATAGTCACACAAAAGCATTCACAATTCCCCATAGTTCAAAGCAGGTTCGAGATTTCTTAAAATTGTGAAAAAATGCAAGGTAAAAAAACATTAACCAAAACTGTATTAATTAGTTTAATACAACATAAAAACGATATATTGCCATAACAACTTATAAAAAATATGAAAAGTGTCAAAATTGAGTTCATTTTCACTAAAAAAATTTAAGAGAAAACTTTGTAAATTAATGAAATGTAACCTAGCCTAACCTAGCGAAGTGAAACAGTATTACTGCTCATTGACTCTCACAGCTCCATTGAATAGGCCTACATAAGTAATTTTGGGGTTTTTGTAAGTTGTAATGGGATAGGGGAGCACAGCAACAATGTCAAAAATAGTAACAGCAAACAAATTGTTTTCCTTGCACACAAATTCAGTTTTTGCGTTATTGGCACAACGGAAACCTTGCACTGTTATGTCACCATCATCAGAGTCAGTTAACTCTTTACAATTAACAAAATTTAACTCAGTTCCTGCAAAAAAGTGCACTGCTTGTATTTTGTATTGAATTGGGGCAATTGTGAATCGTATTCACAATTACCCCTTTTTGTAATTCACAATTACCCCACAATTTAAAAATTATGGGGTAATTGTGAATTGGCAATAAATCCTAGAATTTTTATTGCAGTTGATAAAGAAACCTCTCAGGCTTTAGAGCACTTCTCTAGAAGTGCTTCAAAAAATTTCTAAAAAAATAAATAATAAAATTATTTTTTTAAATAATTATTTTTGTTGAGGGGCCGAAGTGTTACACCAAAAAAATTTTAAGGGTTTTTTCATGCTAATGGAAAAAAGACTAATTCTTTGAAAATTAATAACAACTTTTAATAGTGTATTAAGAAAAAACCAAAAAACATGTTTTAAGTTGGTTTTTAATAATATTAATGTTAGTTTCTAAGTTATAAGCGGCGTTCACAATTGCCCCAATTCACAATTACCCCGGTCAACCCTATGTCATAAATTCTCAAATATATTAAAGAAAAGAAACTATTAAGTATCTTATAAAACAACTAATAAAATAGAAAACATATTGTCTAAGAAATCATTCGACATGGATAAATTCAATTCAGCTGGTGTTTACAAAATAACCTTTGTGTCGATTGTCCCAAATTTTACATTGGCCAGACGCTCTTTTAAAACCCCGATTCACCGAATACATAGGCCTACCAAAAAATACAGCCATTCAGAAATATCCAATTATGCTAAACATTTGGTCAATAACAACCATAATTATTCAAAAATAGATAAAAATCTGGAAATAATTCACACATGCAACAATAGAAACAAAATAACTGCTCTGGAAAATTTTGAAATATACAAGGCCATAAAATCAGATGCGAGACATGTGTTAAATGACAAAATAAATAGTCAGGCAAACGAGCTATTTGATACAACCATCAAACTAGATAAGGGAAGGAAACAGCTGACGACGGGTGATGTCATCTCAACCTTTGATGGAACTCCAGTCGCTGCCGGCTGGATGTAATGCGTGCACGCACCACGATGATGAGTTCAATCTCGGGACCCAAATGTGTTGTGATTAAATGTACTGTTTTAGTGTTTTGTGGATGTTTTCAATGTGTTTGTGTTAATTTTAACTTAATCTGACGAATCGTTAAATCGAGGATTGACCTGATGATGTGACTGTCGTCACGAAACCGGTTGTCATACCACCAAAAAGGATATTGAACAGGTAAAACTTATCTAACAATTTAATATTTGATTTTTTTATCGTCTAAATGTTTTTTAGCTTATGTTACAAATAATGGTTCATACCCAGAATATAAGTACAGTAATAAAAACTATTCAAACCACCTAGCATATGAAACAGCAATTTTGGTACCTGGAAGCTTATTTAATCTAGGCCTATTTCTACCAAAGAAGGGAGAAAACAGTGGGAGAGAAATATTAATAGCCTATAGGCTATTAAGCGACACCAATTTGTGAAAAAATAGTGGTTTATGTTAGGTACTATTTAACAGGTGCCCATCACTTTCTTACCCACTTTTCTGTGCTGTGACACTATTGTACTGAGGGAGACTTGTCTAATGTTTCATCTCACTGACTTTTTTTTATGCTGTCCCCGAGTTTCTAGAGAAAGTGATTTTTTAAGGCAGCTCTTGATTCTCACTTGAATCAGCCATAAATTCTTTTGAACAAGTGTATGTTTTTTAGTTTTACTGTCTATTTAACGTTAATGAAACATGTTTACATTAGGTTCATTTCTCTATTGAAATCATTTTCTTCAGCCATGATTGAGGTTTACTGAAAGGAGACCCAATAACTGTCGTTACCATAACCCAATAACCCAGCAATACCATATTTATAAAATAAAAGAATAGGCCCTACCCAAGACAAAAAACTTGGTCCTACTTCAAATACAAAGTAGGCTATATGAGAAAATGACAGCGCTTTGTGCCTTCATTAAACTATCCTAGCATAATTAATGCAAACATTTTTTTTAAATTTTCATTCTATAATATATTTGAACTTTGAATGTGTTTAACATTTTTTCAATACAAGCGAACATGTAACTTAATGACAACATTAGTACTGATCAATATGAACATGAATTTTAGCAAAGTTTCTTAAAATGCAATTGTTTTAACAGGAAATCAGAAGTGAAAGTTTAAAATTTGACTATACCTTAATTGAAGCGAAGAAAACAAAGAACAAAAACCTAAATCGATATCGAGATGTCAGCCCATATGATCACACAAGAATTGTACTATCAAAAGGATCGAGTGATTATATAAATGCAAGTTTGGTTAAGGTAAGAACAGTATTGCAATAAAACATACGTTAATTTATACTTACTTACCTTAGGTCTACTTTTTATAAATATACTATAGCTATGGGGCATAATTTAACCATTAGTAGTAAATTGCATTCTAAAATAACTTAGATTTTAGCAAATTTCCCTATAGGTAGTAGTAATGATAAGACTCAACTAGAATTTCAATTTCCATTAAAATTAAAGGAAATTTATGAAATTTGGCTGAGCCCGGGACCATGTTACTTTTTTGTTTTGAGGTCCCCAGAAGCGAAAAACCGTTCGTTCAAATTGATATATATATATATATATATATATATATATACAGGGTGTCCTGGAACTCTCTGGAACCCTTTTGTATATTTGTTCCTTGCATCGAGACAAGAAAAAAACATCATACAAATAGGGCTCAAACCTATCGTTAAACTGCTAGCCGCCATTTTGTTTTTTCACATAATAATTTTTATTTCCGTAACGGATGGTTGTATTCAGTTCATATTTGGTATGAATCTTTATTGTACCAATGTTCATTGGTTAGATAATATAAATTTATCAATTTTTTTCTGTCTTGTAAAATTTTTATAAAATTTACCAATTTTCTGATATTACTTACTTACTTACTTACTGCTGTGGCCACTGGTACCCTAGATGGTACTTGGCCTCCCCAACACACTGCCTCCATAGGTCTCTGCTTCTTACATCTTCCTTCCTTCTTCCTAGCTTCCTCAGGTCTTTCTCCACTTGGTCGAACCATCTAAGTTTCGGTCTTCCAAGGGGTCTTCTACCTTCTGGGTTATTCCTCAAGATGTTCTTTGATAGGGAGTTGTCGTCTTTTCTTAGAATGTGCCCTGCCCATCTCAGCCTTCTGCTCCTTATCTCAGCGACAATATCAGGATCCTTAAATAAATCTCTAAGTTCCCAATTATGCCTCGATCTCCATTGTCCATCCTCAAAAATTGGTCCGTACACTTTCCTCAAAATCTTGTTCTCAAATACAATAGCTTTCTTTTCTGATTTCTTGCTTAAGATCCAATTTTCTGAACCATACAGGAGAACTGGTCTGATGATTGTCTTATAAATCCTGAGTTTGGTGGCGTGGGATATTATCTTTGAGCCTAAAAACTTGTGACAGGCCGAAAAACTTTTTTGTGCTAGGTTTAATCTATTTTGTATTTCTAGCTCTTCATCATTATCGCTGGTGAGGATGACTCCCAAATACTTGAAATTTGTTACTTTTTCAAATTTATACTCTTCAATTTCAATATAGTTGTTATTTTGGTATCTTGGTTGGTCATCATTTTGTTTTCTTCCACATGTCATAAACTTGGTTTTCGCTTCATTTATGTGTAGCCCCATTTTTCTTGTATGTTCAATAAGCATTTTTGTTACATCTTTCATTTCTTCTATATTATGTGTAATTAATACTATGTCATCTGCAAAAGCTAGCAAGTTTATGTTTGTTCCTATCTTAATCCCTACTTCTGTCTTTCTTATTTCCTGGAGGGCTGTTTCTATGGCTAAATTGAACAGTAATGGAGATATCCCGTCTCCTTGTCTCACACCCGTGTTTACCTCAAAGTCTTCCGATACGTCTCCATTTACTTTAACTTTGCACTTAGAACCTAAAACACTCAGTTTTGCTAGTTCTATAAGTTTTCTTGGTATACCTAAATGCTCCATGTTTACCCACAACTTCTTTCTATTTATGGAGTCATAAGCCTTTGAAAAATCAATGAAGAGGCAGCAGAATGATTTGTTGAACTCATAATACTTTGCTATTGACTCTTTAAGAATGTAGATTTGATCCGTCGTTGATCTGCCTCTACTGAATCCTGCTTGATGCTCTCCCACAATATCCGTTGTGTATTCCTCTAGTCTTCTCTGAACTATTTTGGAAAATATTTTGTAGGTGACATTTAGGAGAGATATGCCTCTATAGTTATTGCAGTCTTTTTTGTCTCCTTTTTTGTGAATTGGTACAACTAGGGCTTCCTTCCATTCCTTGGGTATTGTTTCTTCTCTCCAAACCTTC
>JAQYXR010000818.1:0-54800 GCA_030545055.2 Neoaliturus tenellus
ATTTGTAATTAATTATGTATGACACCATTCTGTGCATGATATGTACATATTGAATAAAGTTATTTTGATTGATTGATTGATTGATTGACGGACAGCAGTTTTCGGGGCTATGAGTGATCGCTGTTTTCGGAGAACTGAGAAAATTAACACTCAACGGAGCTAAGGGAGCCTCCCATACTGTTTGGTTTGAAACTATAAAAAAAAGGGTAATAGTGTGTTAAAACCTTTAAAAAATGTTAATTCTGAATTTTATTTATTTATCAATTTTTTTAGGGTTTATGCATAATAATTTTGTTCAAAACAAAATTTATTTACATATAATAATATTTTTTATTAAAAGTCTTACAATTAGAGGTAAAAATAACTTTTTAAACCCAAGACCACAGACGCTCAGATATTAAAACATTTCTATTGATTTTATTTCTTTTGTTGGCCGTTGCCGGCGGTTGGCGGGACTGACCTTGTCGCGTGTGCGTCCACCCAGTCCTGGCACTCCTGGTAGAGAGTGCTGTGGGTGCTCCTGGTAGTGCAGCTCCAGCCGGCACATCATCTCCTTGGCCAGGGACAGCAGCGTGTTGTACTTGGTCGTCATCTGCGTGTCCACACACTCTCCGTCAGTGTCTGCCGATGTAAAAACAGATGTTAGAAACCCTGCGTTACTTGTGAATACAGTGGAACCTGATGTATCGAACCTCAATATATTGAAATCCTCTATGTTACAAAAATTTCAATGTATCAAAGAAAGAAGATGGCGCCGAGTGAATTGACTCTAATTGCAGCTGCTGTTGAAAGTTACAACACGCGATCTAAGGTGTTATGGTGTGCAGGAAAATGTGAAAAATACTTTCACACATCCTGCATAAATTCTTTAGATAAGTTACTGATTAGGTACTGTACAATGAATTCAAGGATATCAGTGATATTTCGTTATGGTTCTGTGATGGCTGCAAGCTGTGGTTAGGTTCTGTGAAGACCACACAGGCTAGTGAATGACAAGAAGATAAAACAACTTCAACCGATCAACCTATGTGCTGCGACTGCTTTAACTAGGCTAGGCCCTACATTAAAATATTGACTGATGAAGTGGCAAACCTATCATCTTACTATAAAGAAATGTCTGCAAATATATTGACAATCGGGAGTGAGCAGAAGCAGCTATGTACAGTGTTGAACTCGCACACCTAACAATCAAGTAATGTTCAAATTTTTTTTGCAAAATCAGCCTCTCAACAAGGCTACCCTACTTGAAACTGTGGTGGAAGAAAAGACATGGAGTTCTGTGTATCGTGGAAAGGGCAGGGATGGGTCGGTTTCACAAAATGTACCAATTTAAGTCCCAAGGTTATTGCTTGTAAATAAATGAATGAATATGTTATAAAAATATGTTGTATTATACCTTACCCTGCCCTTTACTTAAATAGGATAAGTGTTTAGCTATATTTGAATTTATCAAATAATTATTATGCAAAACATAGGTCAAAATACAAGTCGCTCACTGTCACCGGTCATCTAGTCTTAAGTTACGACACAGCTTAAAATGCACGTAAACAAAAAAATTCGTCTAATTTACTTCACAGCTGTCAAGAACAAGACAGAAAGAAAGAAATCCATGGACAAACGGGAGGATTTTCTGCAACAACTATTTATTTCATCGTCTATGGAGCTTGTCCCTCAAAAGAGATCCGCCACAGACATCGAAATTGGAACCAGCCAAAAAAATATTACCATTCGGATATTTGGTGGGAAATCACTTTCTGTGTAGTTGAGATCTGTTATAAGTTGGAAGTGTGTGCTGATTGTGGAATTTTTTATTGCTTTTTATTTCATTTTAAATGAAATAAGAGGAAAGTTTAATACTATACCTTAATTGCATTACAAGTCACTCACTCACATAAAACTTTCAATTTTTAATATGTTATCCACGAAAAAGGTGTATTTATGTTAGAAGAGTTAAAACAAAACCTAACCTCAAATTAAACCGGTCTACATGTGTCTCTGTATGTCGGCTATTGGAGTTTAAATGTGGAATTTACAAGTCACTCACGCTCAAGTCGCTCACGTGAGTGACATAGTAAATCGTGATAAATCGTAAATATATTTAATTTATATACTTTTTAATTATTGCTAGTGATAAAACACATATTTTTTAATTAAGATAGCAATTTTGTTTTAGGTTATGTGTTTTTTTATAGTGGTTTACGGCAACACAAGAATTTGCGTGAACAACTTGTATTTTTGTATGCCTTTTGCATTAGAAAACAACTTTTTATGGGGAAAAAATGAAAATTCAGCTTAGCTGCTTTTGTTTTGAGATTAGTATAGTATGTTCAATTGATTAGGCCAAAAATTTATTTTTTATAAAGAAGTTAGTTTTTATTTTTTTCTTCCAGGAAATTAAAACATTTTGTGAAACCGACCCGGATGGTAGGCCTAGGCAGCTTAACCTTACTCCTACATTTAGGCCTACTTTAGTTCACAAAAACTTTTTTGGCTCTTTGGACTCCTCACTGGACGTAGCCTCTGATAATCTGTCTAGGCCTACTGATAACTAGACCCTATTTAAACTAAACTTACCTTATGGCAACAAACTAAAAAACTCACCTAGCCTAGTCCCACCAGTCAATGCTCTCCTCCAACTCCTCCAGTCTCTTTGTCAGCCTTTAGATCGGGTACTCTAGCTCCCTGTACTCATATAAAACATAGTTATATTCCGTGTATGTTGTATAACCACTGACAAAACCAGAACAAGGTGAGAAACATTCTGTCGTTAACTGTAGCTGTAGCAGCAGGACTAGAGGAGCGCGGCGGGAGGTATCTCGGCGGTGGATGGCTGTGAAAGTGGCAGTAAGCTAGCAATAAGGTTTTAAATGGCCGTGTTGTCCCTTTAAATTTTCCTGTGGGCTCTTTAAATCATGACATCATCATGACGTCATCACCCCAACAGATTGAAACAAGATGGCTGCCAACATAACCTCAAAAGGAACGCAAGGTGATTATAGTAAGTTTAAGAGAGCAAAGTCAAAGTAAATATGAATTTTAACAAAATACTGGCTTTATTTATATAACTTGTTGCATATAAGACTCATTTAATCAATTTTGAAAAAAGATATGGAAAAGGTAAATAAACCACTGTATTTTACTTTCCCGCCTAAAACATGATTCCTAACCTCAAAATGTGACAGCTAGCAATAGATTGTTTTGTACTGACTTTGTTTCATTGATTTGGTATTATAAGGAATATATATCATTGTTTTTAAAAAGGCCTAGGTATATCTTATGAATGACAGTCGAGCAGTATCAAAAGTACAATAATTAATTCCTAGGCCTACGTAAAACTTTAATCTATTACCGCTACTGTGACCATAGTGTAAGGTCCTAAAAAAAGTCATTTTGCGGAAAAACTAACCGTTTCAGCATGGTGTAACTGCACATATTGGTAGATATACAACCACACTACATCATGATTACATTCATTATTAGGGGCCAGGCCTTTAAAGAACTTATTGCTGGGCTTCCATAAGCTGAAAATTTTGAGACCAAATTGTGATCCAGTAAAACACGACTCTTTAAACAATTAATCCTACGGGTTTTCTTACCCTTTATCAGTTAAATGTTAAGAATAAGAGTTAAGATAACCAAACACTAACCATCAATCACTATTTTTATCATTTAATGTAACTTTAGGCCATTTCTGAAGATGTCCACAATTGCCACAGCGACCGTAGTGCAAGGTCCTACAAAAAGTCATTTTGAGAAAAAACTAACCGTTTCAGCATGATGTAACTGCACAAACTGGTACATAGACAACCACACTACATCATGATTACATTCATTATTAGGCACCAGGCCTTTAAAGAACTTATTGCTGGGCTTCCATAAGCTGATAATTTTGAGACCGAATTGTGATCCAGTACAACACGACTCTTTAAACAATTAATCCTACGGGTTTTCTTACCCTTTATCAGTTAAATGTTAAGAATAAGAGATAAGATAACCAAACAATAACCATCAATCACTGTTTTTATAATTTAATGTAACTTTAGGCCATTTCTTAAGATGTCCACAATCGCCACAGCGACCGTAGTGCAAGGTCCTACAAAAAGTCATTTTGAGAAAAAACTAACCGTTTCAGCATGATGTAACTGCACAAACTGGTACATAGACAACCAGCACTACATCATGATTACATTCATTATTAGGCACCAGGCCTTTAAAGAACTTATTGCTGGGCTTCCATAAGCTGATAATTTTGAGACCGAATTGTGATCCAGTACAACACGACTCTTTAAACAATTAATCCTACGGGTTTTCTTACCCTTTATCAGTTAAATGTTAAGAATAAGAGATAAGATAACCAAACAATAACCATCAATCACTGTTTTTATAATTTAATGTAACTTTAGGCCATTTCTTAAGATGTCCACAATCGCCACTGCGACCGAAGTGCAAGGTCCTACAAAAAGTCATTTTGAGAAAAAACTAACCGTTTCAGCTTGGTGTAACTGCACATATTGGTAGATATACAACCACACTACATCATGATTACATTCATTATTAGGCACCAGGCCTTTAAAGAACTTATTGCTGGGCTTCCATAAGCTGATAATTTTGAGACCGAATTGTGATCCAGTACAACACGACTCTTTAAACAATTAATCCTACGGGTTTTCTTACCCTTTATCAGTTAAATGTTAAGAATAAGAGATAAGATAACCAAACAATAACCATCAATCACTGTTTTTATAATTTAATGTGACTTTAGGCTATTTCTTAAGATGTCCACAATCGCCACTGCGACCGAAGTGCAAGGTCCTACAAAAAGTCATTTTGAGAAAAAACTAACCGTTTCAGCATGGTGTAACTGCACATATTGGTAGATATACAACCACACTACATCATGATTACATACATTATTAGGCACCAGGCCTTTAAAGAACTTATTGCTGGGCTTCCATAAGCTGATAATTTTGAGACCGAATTGTGATCCAGTACAACACGACTCTTTAAACAATTAATCCTACGGGTTTTCTTACCCTTTATCAGTTAAATGTTAAGAATAAAAGATAAGATAACCAAACAATAACCATCAATCACTGTTTTTATAATTTAATGTGACTTTAGGCCATTTCTTAAGATGTCCACAATCGCCACTGCGACCGAAGTGCAAGGTCCTACAAAAAGTCATTTTGAGAAAAAAACTAACCGTTTCAGCATGATGTAACTGCACAAACTGGTACATAGACAACCACACTACATCATGATTACATTCATTATTAGGCACCAGGCCTTTAAAGAACTTATTGCTGGGCTTCCATAAGCTGATAATTTTGAGACCGAATTGTGATCCAGTACAACACGACTCTTTAAACAATTAATCCTACAGGTTTTCTTACCCTTTATCAGTTAAATGTTAAGAATAAGAGATAAGATAACCAAACAATAACCATCAATCACTGTTTTTATAATTTAATGTGACTTTAGGCCATTTCTTAAGATGTCCACAATCGCCACTGCGACCCGAAGTGCAAGGTCCTACAAAAAGTCATTTTGAGAAAAAACTAACCGTTTCAGCATGGTGTAACTGCACATATTGGTAGATATACAACCACACTACATCATGATTACATTCATTATTAGGCACCAGGCCTTTAAAGAACTTATTGCTGGGCTTCCATAAGCTGATAATTTTGAGACCGAATTGTGATCCAGTACAACACGACTCTTTAAACAATTAATCCTACGGGTTTTTCTTACCCTTTATCAGTTAAATGTTAAGAATAAGAGATAAGATAACCAAACAATAACCATCAATCACTGTTTTTATAATTTAATGTGACTTTAGGCCATTTCTTAAGATGTCCACAATCGCCACTGCGACCGAAGTGCAAGGTCCTACAAAAAGTCATTTTGAGAAAAAACTAACCGTTTCAGCATGATGTAACTGCACAAACTGGTACATAGACAACCACAACTACATCATGATTACATTCATTATTAGGCACCAGGCCTTTAAAGAACTTATTGCTGGGCTTCCATAAGCTGATAATTTTGAGACCGAATTGTGATCCAGTACAACACGACTCTTTAAACAATTAATCCTACGGGTTTTCTTACCCTTTATCAGTTAAATGTTAAGAATAAAAGATAAGATAACCAAACAATAACCATCAATCACTGTTTTTATAATTTAATGTGACTTTAGGCCATTTCTTAAGATGTCCACAATCGCCACTGCGACCGAAGTGCAAGGTCCTACAAAAAGTCATTTTGAGAAAAAACTAACCGTTTCAGCATGATGTAACTGCACAAACTGGTACATAGACAACCACACTACATCATGATTACATTCATTATTAGGCACCAGGCCTTTAAAGAACTTATTGCTGGGCTTCCATAAGCTGATAATTTTGAGACCGAATTGTGATCCAGTACAACACGACTCTTTAAACAATTAATCCTACAGGTTTTCTTACCCTTTATCAGTTAAATGTTAAGAATAAGAGATAAGATAACCAAACAATAACCATCAATCACTGTTTTTATAATTTAATGTGACTTTAGGCCATTTCTTAAGATGTCCACAATCGCCACTGCGACCGAAGTGCAAGGTCCTCAAAAAGTCATTTTGAGAAAAAACTAACCGTTTCAGCATGGTGTAACTGCACATATTGGTAGATATACAACCACACTACATCATGATTACATTCATTATTAGGCACCAGGCCTTTAAAGAACTTATTGCTGGGCTTCCATAAGCTGATAATTTTGAGACCGAATTGTGATCCAGTACAACACGACTCTTTAAACAATTAATCCTACGGGTTTTCTTACCCTTTATCAGTTAAATGTTAAGAATAAGAGATAAGATAACCAAACAATAACCATCAATCACTGTTTTTATAATTTAATGTGACTTTAGGCCATTTCTTAAGATGTCCACAATCGCCACTGCGACCGAAGTGCAAGGTCCTACAAAAAGTCATTTTGAGAAAAAACTAACCGTTTCAGCATGATGTAACTGCACAAACTGGTACATAGACAACCACACTACATCATGATTACATTCATTATTAGGCACCAGGCCTTTAAAGAACTTATTGCTGGGCTTCCATAAGCTGATAATTTTGAGACCGAATTGTGATCCAGTACAACACGACTCTTTAAACAATTAATCCTACAGGTTTTCTTACCCTTTATCAGTTAAATGTTAAGAATAAGAGATAAGATAACCAAACAATAACCATCAATCACTGTTTTTATAATTTAATGTGACTTTAGGCCATTTCTTAAGATGTCCACAATCGCCACTGCGACCGAAGTGCAAGGTCCTACAAAAAGTCATTTTGAGAAAAAACTAACCGTTTCAGCATGATGTAACTGCACAAACTGGTACATAGACAACCACACTACATCATGATTACATTCATTATTAGGCACCAGGCCTTTAAAGAACTTATTGCTGGGCTTCCATAAGCTGATAATTTTGAGACCGAATTGTGATCCAGTACAACACGACTCTTTAAACAATTAATCCTACAGGTTTTCTTACCCTTTATCAGTTAAATGTTAAGAATAAGAGATAAGATAACCAAACAATAACCATCAATCACTGTTTTTATAATTTAATGTGACTTTAGGCCATTTCTTAAGATGTCCACAATCGCCACTGCGACCGAAGTGCAAGGTCCTACAAAAAGTCATTTTGAGAAAAAACTAACCGTTTCAGCATGGTGTAACTGCACATATTGGTAGATATACAACCACACTACATCATGATTATATTCATTATTAGGCACCAGGCCTTTAAAGAACTTATTGCTGGGCTTCCATAAGCTGATAATTTTGAGACCGAATTGTGATCCAGTACAACACGACTCTATATACAAATAATCCTAAGGTTTTTTTTACCCTTTATCAGTTAAATGTTCATTATTCATTTAGTTCATTTAGTTCATTATTATGGGCCAGGCCTTGGATAATGATTTATAACAGTTTTACAACTTACACAAGTTTATTTAAAACCAATATAAAAATGGAAAACAAATTTATTATCATTATAATTAAACTCAAAATAAAAAATTTACCTGTAGGTATTTGAAACATAAAAATAATTAAATATAACAAAACCAAAATTTAAACTCCTAAAATAATCAAAAAACTTATATAAAAAACATAACAATATATAACAAATCAAAAGAAATAAAAAGTCCTAAAATAATATAAAAAACTTATGTAATATAAAAATAAATAAAACACAACAATAAAAACTCCTACAAAAAATCTTAATTTAATTAACTCTCCCTCTACCCCTTCTTGCCCTCCCTCCCCTCCCCCTCCCGCCCCTACGCCACTCTAGGTTCCCATCCTCCCCTCTCCACTCCTCATCCCAACTATCATCCCCACTGTTCCTGTCCCTATCATCTCCATTCCTCTCCTCCCCAACCCTCTCCTCCCCATCCCCCTCCTCCCCAACCCTCTCATCCCCAACCCTCTCATCCCCATCCCTCTCCTCCCCATCTCTCTCCTCCCCACCCCTTACCAGTTCGTCCCCTCTTCCTCCTACATCTCTCCTTCCCTCCCTGTCATCCCCACCCCCTCTTTCTCCTACATCTTCTCTCCTCCCCCCCCCTGTCATTCCTGCCCCCTCTTTCTCCTACATCTTCTCTCCTTCCCCCCCTGTCTTCTCTGCCCTCTCTTCGTCCTTCATTCCTTCTTCCTTGTTCTACGCCTCTTCTTCCACCTCTATTGAAATTCCCTCCCCTGTAGCTCCCTCGGCCGCCTCTTCCTCTCCCTCTCCTTCCTCTTCCGCCTCTTCTTCCTCTCCTCATTAAACAAATCCGAACGACTCTATCCGGATCTTGATAGGTTTCTAGAAATGGAAATAATTCTTAAAATAGCAAAATAAAATAAATTCGGCCTACTATTTAATAAATATTATATACGGTAATACATTTATACACACATTTTTTTATTGTTGGAGTTATATGCTTTAAAAGAATATTATTAATGAAAATTGTAAAAACGAGTAGTTGCCAGTTGATGCTTGAGAAACGCAGCTCCAGTCTGAGCGCTAGGCAGCGGGTGTGAAACTTGATAAAATTCAAATAAAATGCAATCACACAATGGAATAAACTAATTGTCGCTCCGTAATACTGATTAAAAACTGCTTGTTATTAAACACTATCCCATTTCGTCAGTCATCGTTGTATTTGAATTTGAAAGTAAACAGAAGAACTAAAAAAATTAAAATGACAGAAGGGAGACAGGTTATTTTTAAGACAGCTGTTTGTTTCTACGGAATGAAACATATGTTAGGTAAACCCTAACATAGGGTTTCATACAGTGGCGGACTTACCTACGGTGCCGCCCCTAGGCACGTTCGGCCGGCCGCCCCTTTGTGTTTCGCGAAAAAGGAAAGGTTTCAACGGAAAAGCGATATTAAATTTCCCGTTGTTGGCACGCTAATTATTGCTTTTTTCCAAGAAAGACATAGTACAATATGAGTACATTATATACAGTTCGGTCGCAGTGGCGATTGTGGACATCTTAAGAAATGGCCTAAAGTCACATTAAATTATAAAAACAGTGATTGATGGTTATTGTTTGGTTATCTTATCTCTTATTCTTAACATTTAACTGATAAAGGGTAAGAAAACCTGTAGGATTAATTGTTTAAAGAGTCGTGTTGTACTGGATCACAATTCGGTCTCAAAATTATCAGCTTATGGAAGCCCAGCAATAAGTTCTTTAAAGGCCTGGTGCCTAATAATGAATGTAATCATGATGTAGTGTGGTTGTATATCTACCAATATGTGCAGTTACACCATGCTGAAACGGTTAGTTTTTTCTCAAAATGACTTTTTGTAGGACCTTGCACTTCGGTCGCAGTGGCGATTGTGGACATCTTAAGAAATGGCCTAAAGTCACATTAAATTATAAAAACAGTGATTGATGGTTATTGTTTGGTTATCTTATCTCTTATTCTTAACATTTAACTGATAAAGGGTAAGAAAACCCGTAGGATTAATTGTTTAAAGAGTCGTGTTGTACTGGATCACAATTCGGTCTCAAAATTATCAGCTTATGGAAGCCCAGCAATAAGTTCTTTAAAGCCCTGGTGCCTAATAATGTATGTAATCATGATGTAGTGTGGTTGTATATCTACCAATATGTGCAGTTACACCATGCTGAAACGGTTAGTTTTTTCTCAAAATGACTTTTTGTAGGACCTTGCACTTCGGTCGCAGTGGCGATTGTGGACATCTTAAGAAATGGCCTAAAGTCACATTAAATTATAAAAACAGTGATTGATGGTTATTGTTTGGTTATCTTATCTCTTATTCTTAACATTTAACTGATAAAAGGTAAGAAAACCCGTAGGATTAATTGTTTAAAGAGTCGTGTTGTACTGGATCACAATTCGGTCTCAAAATTATCAGCTTATGGAAGCCCAGCAATAAGTTCTTTAAAGGCCTGGTGCCTAATAATGAATGTAATCATGATGTAGTGTGGTTGTCTATGTACCAGTTTGTGCAGTTACATCATGCTGAAACGGTTAGTTTTTTCTCAAAATGACTTTTTGTAGGACCTTGCACTTCGGTCGCAGTGGCGATTGTGGACATCTTAAGAAATGGCCTAAAGTCACATTAAATTATAAAAACAGTGATTGATAGTTATTGTTTGGTTATCTTATCTCTTATTCTTAACATTTAACTGATAAAGGGTAAGAAAACCCGTAGGATTAATTGTTTAAAGAGTCGTGTTGTACTGGATCACAATTCGGTCTCAAAATTATCAGCTTATGGAAGCCCAGCAATAAGTTCTTTAAAGGCCTGGTGCCTAATAATGAATGTAATCATGATGTAGTGTGGTTGTATATCTACCAATATGTGCAGTTACACCATGCTGAAACGGTTAGTTTTTTCTCAAAATGACTTTTTGTAGGACCTTGCACTTCGGTCGCAGTGGCGATTGTGGACATCTTAAGAAATGGCCTAAAGTCACATTAAATTATAAAAACAGTGATTGATGGTTATTGTTTGGTTATCTTATCTCTTATTCTTAACATTTAACTGATAAAGGGTAAGAAAACCTGTAGGATTAATTGTTTAAAGAGTCGTGTTGTACTGGATCACAATTCGGTCTCAAAATTATCAGCTTATGGAAGCCCAGCAATAAGTTCTTTAAAGGCCTGGTGCCTAATAATGAATGTAATCATGATGTAGTGTGGTTGTCTATGTACCAGTTTGTGCAGTTACATCATGCTGAAACGGTTAGTTTTTTCTCAAAATGACTTTTTGTAGGACCTTGCACTTCGGTCGCAGTGGCGATTGTGGACATCTTAAGAAATGGCCTAAAGTCACATTAAATTATAAAAACAGTGATTGATGGTTATTGTTTGGTTATCTTATCTCTTATTCTTAACATTTAACTGATAAAAGGTAAGAAAACCCGTAGGATTAATTGTTTAAAGAGTCGTGTTGTACTGGATCACAATTCGGTCTCAAAATTATCAGCTTATGGAAGCCCAGCAATAAGTTCTTTAAAGGCCTGGTGCCTAATAATGAATGTAATCATGATGTAGTGTGGTTGTCTATGTACCAGTTTGTGCAGTTACATCATGCTGAAACGGTTAGTTTTTTCTCAAAATGACTTTTTGTAGGACCTTGCACTTCGGTCGCAGTGGCGATTGTGGACATCTTAAGAAATGGCCTAAAGTCACATTAAATTATAAAAACAGTGATTGATAGTTATTGTTTGGTTATCTTATCTCTTATTCTTAACATTTAACTGATAAAGGGTAAGAAAACCCGTAGGATTAATTGTTTAAAGAGTCGTGTTGTACTGGATCACAATTCGGTCTCAAAATTATCAGCTTATGGAAGCCCAGCAATAAGTTCTTTAAAGGCCTGGTGCCTAATAATGAATGTAATCATGATGTAGTGTGGTTGTATATCTACCAATATGTGCAGTTACACCATGCTGAAACGGTTAGTTTTTTCTCAAAATGACTTTTTGTAGGACCTTGCACTTCGGTCGCAGTGGCGATTGTGGACATCTTAAGAAATGGCCTAAAGTCACATTAAATTATAAAAACAGTGATTGATGGTTATTGTTTGGTTATCTTATCTCTTATTCTTAACATTTAACTGATAAAGGGTAAGAAAACCTGTAGGATTAATTGTTTAAAGAGTCGTGTTGTACTGGATCACAATTCGGTCTCAAAATTATCAGCTTATGGAAGCCCAGCAATAAGTTCTTTAAAGGCCTGGTGCCTAATAATGAATGTAATCATGATGTAGTGTGGTTGTCTATGTACCAGTTTGTGCAGTTACATCATGCTGAAACGGTTAGTTTTTTCTCAAAATGACTTTTTGTAGGACCTTGCACTTCGGTCGCAGTGGCGATTGTGGACATCTTAAGAAATGGCCTAAAGTCACATTAAATTATAAAAACAGTGATTGATGGTTATTGTTTGGTTATCTTATCTTTTATTCTTAACATTTAACTGATAAAGGGTAAGAAAACCCGTAGGATTAATTGTTTAAAGAGTCGTGTTGTACTGGATCACAATTCGGTCTCAAAATTATCAGCTTATGGAAGCCCAGCAATAAGTTCTTTAAAGGCCTGGTGCCTAATAATGTATGTAATCATGATGTAGTGTGGTTGTATATCTACCAATATGTGCAGTTACACCATGCTGAAACGGTTAGTTTTTTCTCAAAATGACTTTTTGTAGGACCTTGCACTTTGGTCGCAGTGGCGATTGTGGACATCTTAAGAAATGGCCTAAAGTCACATTAAATTATAAAAACAGTGATTGATGGTTATTGTTTGGTTATCTTATCTCTTATTCTTAACATTTAACTGATAAAGGGTAAGAAAACCCGTAGGATTAATTGTTTAAAGAGTCGTGTTGTACTGGATCACAATTCGGTCTCAAAATTATCAGCTTATGGAAGCCCAGCAATAAGTTCTTTAAAGGCCTGGTGCCTAATAATGAATGTAATCATGATGTAGTGTGGTTGTATATCTACCAATATGTGCAGTTACACCATGCTGAAACGGTTAGTTTTTTTCTCAAAATGACTTTTTGTAGGACCTTGCACTTTGGTCGCAGTGGCGATTGTGGACATCTTAAGAAATGGCCTAAAGTTACATTAAATTATAAAAACAGTGATTGATGGTTATTGTTTGGTTATCTTATCTCTTATTCTTAACATTTAACTGATAAAGGGTAAGAAAACCCGTAGGATTAATTGTTTAAAGAGTCGTGTTGTACTGGATCACAATTCGGTCTCAAAATTATCAGCTTATGGAAGCCCAGCAATAAGTTCTTTAAAGGCCTGGTGCCTAATAATGAATGTAATCATGATGTAGTGTGGTTGTCTATGTACCAGTTTGTGCAGTTACATCATGCTGAAACGGTTAGTTTTTTCTCAAAATGACTTTTTGTAGGACCTTGCACTACGGTCGCTGTGGCGATTGTGGACATCTTCAGAAATGGCCTAAAGTTACATTAAATGATAAAAATAGTGATTGATGGTTAGTGTTTGGTTATCTTAACTCTTATTCTTAACATTTAACTGATAAAGGGTAAGAAAACCCGTAGGATTAATTGTTTAAAGAGTCGTGTTTTACTGGATCACAATTTGGTCTCAAAATTTTCAGCTTATGGAAGCCCAGCAATAAGTTCTTTAAAGGCCTGGCCCCTAATAATGAATGTAATCATGATGTAGTGTGGTTGTATATCTACCAATATGTGCAGTTACACCATGCTGAAACGGTTAGTTTTTCCGCAAAATGACTTTTTTTAGGACCTTACACTATGGTCACAGTAGCGGTAATAGATTAAAGTTTTACGTAGGCCTAGGAATTAATTATTGTACTTTTGATACTGCTCGACTGTCATTCATAAGATATACCTAGGCCTTCCTAAAAACAATGATATATATTCCTTATAATACCAAATCAATGAAACAAAGTCAGTACAAAACAATCTATTGCTAGCTGTCACATTTTGAGGTTAGGAATCATGTTTTAGGCGGGAAAGTAAAATATAGTGGTTTATTTACCTTTTACATATCTTTTTTCAAAATTGATTAAATGAGTCTTATATGCAACAAGTTATATAAATAAAGCCAGTATTTTGTTAAAATTCATATTTACTTTGACTTTGCTCTCTTAAACTTACTATAATCACCTTGCGTTCCTTTTGAGGTTATGTTGGCAGCCATCTTGTTTCAATCTGTTGTGGTGATGACGTCATGATGATGTCATGATTTAAAGAGCCCACAGGAAAATTTAAAGGGACAACACGGCCATTTAAAACCTTATTGCTAGCTTACTGCCACTTTCACAGCCATCGGCGGTGGTAGTGGTAGAGGTTTCAATGGTTGAGGTGAGTTTTTCGTAAATTGTTGGTTGAGGGATATTTACCTCTCCGCGTCACGGCTGTTTTTTTTTCTAATTTTAGTACCCAACTAAAACAAGACACCGAGCACATCATTCAAGTGTTTGAACGAAGCCTGTCGGAGCCTGTCGTGTGTGCCAGTAGGAGTAGTTTTTCCCCCTCCACTCCTCTGTTTAGCCACAAACGCGTTGTTCATATTTGGCATTGAACCTGAATACTGAATGTAGTGTGGGAATGAGTAACGGTGACTTAGTGCAGTTTGAAAGTGGTAATTCTCGTTATACACCATTCAAACAGTGCTTTACCTAAAATGAAAATGTAGTGGTAACTTACTTGCCGTGAGTGAACCTAACACCTCAGTACCGGTATACGAAAACCAATCATTATATAACTTTTATAAACCAGTTAACAAATCTAAAATAGGTCTGATTAAATGTTTTCATGATTTTAGACTTTAAAGTGTGATTTTCATAAAGCACGAGCTTGTTTGCAACATTTTCCTGCCTAAGTTACGCCCTACGCCTGCTACTTTTGGATAGTGCTGGTTTCACCGCATCCCAGTCTCCCAGTTAGTCATTCGGTAGTCGTTGTAGAGTATCGAATTGAATGTGTAGAGTATCGAACAGAATGTCAGCGTATCGACCAAGGAGACTATAGGCCAGGGCCAGGAGAGCCGCATCCCATAAGAGCAATGGTGTCACTTTCTGCGACATCCATGGATATTGGATGTCGCCTACCGGCAAGTGTTGCCAACAAAACAGCAAACAAAAGTCGTTCTCGTTTGCGTTGGGAATTTTTTGTCTCAACAATTACTAAAATAAGGAATTTCAAAGAGAAATAGGGTAGAATTTATGGTTTTAGATTTACCTTGATTGATAATTTGTAATTTGGTCATTACCTAATGGTTTGTTATCAACTAATAATCCAAATTTAAAGTAGAGTAATATGGCGTCGTTACGATAAATATTGTACCCGACGAGCGTCTAGATCTAGCACACTTTAATTCGAGATCGGGAGGTTCCGGCCATCGTCGTAACTGTTCGGCTCCCAGCGTGTGCTGTATCTAGGACGAGCGTTAGGGACAGCACATACTGCGAGTTATGACGTAATGAAGTGACGTAATGGCTCGCAGCTATATGCTCGTCTATCGCCGGAATAGTAACAATGATGGCAGGAAACCGTCGACTATTTTACATTTATAAAAAGCAAGACGTCATTACCTTCACAAATAGAATAATACATTTTTAAAAAATTATAAAAAGCAATTAATCTAAAAAAATCAGAATGATTTTAAGATTTTAATACAGAAAATCTTAAAATATAATGTTAGTGTTTAAAATTTTTTTATTTATGTAACTTATATGAAAAAAAGGTTGCCGCTGTAGATTGAGGTGATTATTAGTGTCATTTATTGGTTTAGAATCCTTTATTTCAACTACATATAATTTTTTCTAATTGATTTAAATTTTGTCGTTCGCTACATTATAGCCTTTAAAACATATTGCATTTATTCTAGGTAAATCTGGAGGATGAAAATGGGAGGATGATAGATTAATTAAGCTATAGAAGACATTAAATATTAATTTTTTATTTCAATATTAATAAAAATATATACAGTAAGGTATACAAATATGGAAACTGTCAGGCCATCAGAAAACACATCCAGAAAGTAAAACTCAGCATAAGTAGTGATAAAAGTTTGTAAATCACAATTCAAATTGGTAATAATGAGTTTTTAGCAAATTTCCCTTTAGGGAATACGCTACTATACAGTAGTAGACACGGTAAGACCAAAGGCCGGTAGTTACCCTATTATTTTTCATTTTATTATTTTATTTCAGTTATTTAGATTATTATTAACATCTAAGTAATATAACATTAGCAGCCAGCCCTACAATTTGAATGTGAAATAAACATATATCTATGGTATAAATTACATACATACATACATACATACATACACACACACACACACACACACACACACACACACACACACACACACACACACACACACACACACACACACACACACACATAACTTGTACTTGTAACTAGTAGGCCTACTACAAAACCAAAAGAGTTAACGCATTAGTGTAAATTACAAAGTTGCTCAGTTCAACTTGAGCTTCAAGATGATATACAAAATGACATGGGTTAGCTTTTGAAATTTTTGAGTTTTGTTTATGTAAACATATTCAAAAGTATAAAATTTTGGAAATTTTAGTTTTAAAATAAATGTTATCTTGTGGCATATCATTGTAAAGCTTAGCTTATTTCAAATAAGTATTTTGAATCAGAAGTCGTTTATGATTAATAATAAAAGAATTACAGGGTATTCCGTAAATTTTGATTTTGGCTACAAAAATGGACGCCATTTTGAAACGAATAATGATAACTAAATTCTGTTTTCACCAAAATGTTTCTATTAAATAGACCTTTCTAATGATGTATAATATGACATATGTTTGTATTTGAAATTTCCAAGATTCGAACCTGTGACCCCCAGTTTTTGGTACACCCTGTATTTATAAAACGTTAAAAATATTTTTAAATTATTCCTTGGGGTCAATTTAGTGGGAAATAATTTTGTTTGAAGGTTGTAGGGCAAAGCGTTTGTCTGTAATCCATCTAGGAAACCTTACGATATTCACCCTGTATATACCGGAACTTAGCAAACCAACGGGGTTTATGGGGATAATAAAAAGAATACCATAATGATAAAATTTGGTATGTAAGTACATTCGCTAGGTAAGATTTAAATACACAGTTTGACAAAATATGTCAAACGTTGGGAGTTTCCGGCCATCATTGTTACTATTCGGGCAACATAACTCGCAGTATGTGCTGTCCCTAACGCTCGTCCTAGATCACAGTCTAATATATAGGTTATTGGGAGACAGTCGTGACACTCCGTCACTTCAGCTGTCCGCCGGAACCACCGCGCGACTCCAGTTACGCAAGGAACAGCGGCTTGGAGCGCTAGTGTGGGCACACTTGCGCTTATAGTGGTTGGCGTCCGAGTTGACGACACAATCACAGGTGATAGCAGCCATCAGTGCAACACTAACACAGCTGACAATAATGCCATTGACTATACAATGCTGATAACAATCAAAATTGTCAAATTAAATTCCAATCGAGTGATAAAGGCCGAAATATATTTCAGAATTTGTTGCCGCTCATTGGAGTAACATTTTAAAGTTCCCGCCATTGGTCAAAACGGTCGCGACTCCAGTCACGCCGGTTCCATCCGCTTGAAGCGCTAGTTGTCGGCGGACAACACCTAACATGCAGCGTCGATACGAGTGTCACGACTGTCTCCCAATAACCTATATTAGACTGTGTCCTAGATACAGCACACGCTGGGAGCCGAACAGTTACGACGATGGCCGGAACTTCCCGACCTCGAATTAAAGTGTGCTAGATCTAGACGCTCGTATTGTACCCGTGGCAAGACTGCTTCATTCTCTTTCTTAATCAGCTGTGTAATGGTAAATATTACAACGTAACTTGACTTCCGTTTTAGTTTAGATGCTTCATATCCGGAACACAAAAAAAAGCTATACGACTGACCTTGGAAGAAGTTATGCTTCTTCCTTTACAATGCTTCTTCCTTTACAGACCTTGCGTATCGACATCGTTTCGGCTACGTCGTTGTCTGCTCACTGCTCAGACCAGACCAGACCACTTTCACTTGTGATTTTCTGTTTGCTCTCTTTAACCAGAATAAATAATCATATCAGAATTTAACAGAATAATTACATTGCATCTGACATGTCTGAAACGTGATTTAAAAATACTTTGAAATACGCAATTGTATAAATTGTGCTGCTAAAGACTTAGTATGTAATTACGTTGAGTTGTTGGGTTTTCTACACAACTTTTGTCTTACTTGGGATAGGCCTAAATTTGTTATAACTTAGTCGTTTACTGTTAGAGTTGCTAGAAGCAATTAATAGCTCAATTATTTAGCTCATCATTTTAATATATTCCAATAAGGTATGAAGTAACTTTGCCTCACTTTATAAAGAACTGTCCATTTTGGGAATTGTTCAGATTTATTCTTACTCTGTAAAAATGGTTATATCCTTTGGTGATCAAATAAATAAAGTAAAATAAAGAAACACAAATTTTGGAAAACTTAGGCCGACCTAAGTATTTAGGGCCTTTGCCTATCTTGCTGAACAACCTAGTATTAGTGACGCAGAGGCTTTGGTTTTGCCTGATAATAGGCTAGTATCACCATTGTATCACATTTAACTATAGCCACTTATCCGTTAGCACTATTCGTTTCATTGGGTAAACACAATCTAGACGCTTTGTCCTTACAACATCCATATAACTTAAAGCTTAAAAAAGCCTATGAGGGTATAAACAGTTTAATTCTCATGTTGTATTTGACTACTGTACCACAACTTTTGTCCCCCATGAACTATATAATTTTAACAGATGAACTTATTGATGGAATTCATATTTGATTTGTTCACATTTCAAAATACTCCTGTTTATAAAATTTCTCTTAACACACTCATCATAATAAAATGCAAACCAAGTTTCTATTAAACAAAAACCAACACCAAGTCAACAACTTCAAAGAAAGTGGTGACAATCGATTACAATTTTAAATCATACATCAATTCAAATTCAGAATATCATGTTAACTTGGGAAACAACCATTACTATCAATTTTAAATGATTCTAAGTGACGATCACAAATATCCTCCATTTTGCAGCATTGAAATTGGATTTTTGTGTTCGAGTCCTAGTTCAAATTCATATTCGATATGAATAATACTTCTATACTCTGTAGTTTCGGTTGGCTACTACCGAATGACTAACTGGGATGTGGTGAAACCAGCACTATCCACTACTTTTTACTACTGTCGTCGTCGTCTGCTCATACGATTTTTTTCATTAAGAGTAAAGCCACAAAAAGCCAGACTGCTAAAGCTAAAGCTTACACAGAACTATAACCATTGACTATGAAAACTATACGTATTATCCATAGTCAATGCCATAAAATTTGTTAAGGCATTGATTTTGTACACAGTATAATGTATAGCATTTAAAGTCAATGATACAAATAAGCTGTATGTATATTTATTATTTATAGATTTACCAAGTGACATACAAAATTCTATGCTGTATGCACCAATAAATAAAAAAGGACTAGGATCAGGGGCGAACCCAGGGGGGGGATAAGGGGATATATCCCCCCCCCCCCGAAATATTAGAGAAAAATATGCTCAAAAAATAAAAATATTTTATGACAAATGGTAAAATTTTTTTTTTATACGCCAGACTTTTATAAACATTAGTTGGTGATATAAACTAAGAACCAACATATATAAAGTTAGGGGTTTTAATTTGTATAGTTCAAAAAGATAAAACAGTAATATAACATCCAAAACAGGTCATTTTAGTTTTGGAAATGAAATACATTATTTATTGCGCATATTAATTATATATTATCTTTATAATATAAATAACTCTGACACTGTATTCTGTGTCTTATAGATAAATCGTGCATTTACCTCTTGATGAGTAATGTATTTTGGTGTTTTAATAAACTTTAGACTATAACGTTTTACTGTACTTCGCCTGAATGTTATTTATTTCTCATCGTAATATAAAGTCAATACATTTTTTCCAAGTTTAAATAATAGTCTAATCCCTTTATTTAATATTCAAAACCCATTAGTTTAATTCAAAATTCTGACGGAGTAGAGGTCTGCATAAAGTTAACTTTTAACTTCTGAAATTTACTAAAACTATCCATTTGGCTTCAAAAATTTAAAAAATTTCCGGGAGAGGCCCCTCGGACCCGCCGTGTTCTTGGGGGTATTCCACACCCACCAACCCCCCGGTGTTACCCCTCCGCAAAAAATATCCCCCCCCCCCCAAAAAAAATTGAATCCTGGGTTCGCCCCTGGATAGGATTAATTAAAGCTATATGGTAATCACCAATACAGCATATAAATATTTGTAAGAATTTAGACCAAGTACACAATCGCACCATATATTAATGTATTTCGCAACCCCCAAGAAGAAATTAAATATTGTTTCAATGAATTTAACCTTAGGGATTATTAACAAATATTCAAGAAATAAAAACGAAAATAAGAGAAGCCCCTAATAATTGGTGTCAAATAAATTATAAAGGGAGATGTGTCGTATTGTTTAAAGAGTGTCCACCGGCAAATATAAATCTATCGAAAATGAACAGCCTAAGACTGTCCAAGCATTAAAATATCTTATAACCTCATTTTAGATAATATTTCACAAAAAAGATACCGATTTTCACTTAATTAATTTTAGTTTTCTACACATTTTAAATAATATCTACCATATTGACAAATTCATGGAAAAATAAAATAATTTATGACAAAATTAATAATTTATGATGCTTAAGTGTTTGAAAGGAGAAGCTAAGGCATTTTTATGCTAGGTCTTTTTAGTTCGACGGGAAATTTACAGAAATAAATGGATGTGAAATTTAGCCCTTATACTTATTCTTATGGGAAAAAAATCAAACTTCGACCTCCATTATCTCCCAAACCGTTAGGATTAGGGATACACATTACATCGTAAAGTAGTCTTAAAATTATGTCTTGAATCCAAAAATACCATAACAAGTGGGGGTTTGTATTTAAAAATTAACGACTTCCGGTCTGGGTAGGTTACTTCTGGTACACCCTGCACATTGAAATTATCATCAATGGATAGAGCGCAACCGGTTTACCTATAATGTCGCAATTTGTTTTTGTGAATAATTAATTTTGTAGATTTTAATAGGGGTGTACGGGTGGTCTGGGACACCCGGTATAAAGAACGTTAAGTTTAAAAATGGTGGGGGATGTGGCCGCAGTTAGAGCATCCCATATTATTTTTATCCCACAACTAGGTTATTTACAAAGTTTTATGAAAATTGTCAGAGCCGTTTTTTAGATTCGTGTGCATACATACAAATATACCTTACTCGTATTAGAGTAAAAGATATAGGATACTTACCTACTTAGATACCGGCTTACAAATATATATATGATTTTTGTAAGAAACACACATATTTTATCTTAGAAAGTTTCAATTCAAGAAATATTCTTAATATTATTACTAATTAAGTAATAAGATTTTTAATTCACAGTAGGAAAGTAATGTCCTCTCATTACAGGGAAAGTAAAAAAGACATTCAATTTTTTTTAAGTTAGGAAACGAGCACAGTGCACTGCAGCCTCAGTGTTTGCAATGACGCCACACGTCGGGAAAACGGCGAACTGCTTGGTGCCTCCAAGCTTCGTTAAACTATTAACAAGTTTATAGTTCGATGCGTGCATCATGCTCGAGCGTTATTAATTTTTTTAATTAAAATTATAGTTAGTATTCTATAATTTGGGCGCACAAAAAGTGCGATCCAAAACCCAGGTGTATGCCGAATCTGCGATCGTTTACCCCATGGGTGACCCCAGGCAAACGCCGAAACTGCGATCCTAGCCCAGATGAGGTGGAATCCGGGACGCAATTCAGTGCTTACATAGATTGATAACCCTGACTCCAAATAGATTGATAGATTGAATCCTGACTCCGCAGTTAATTTATTTTATACAAAAGTTTATTTAGCGCTTGACAATTCAGTTCTTCGGAAAAAGTCCAAAAGTCTGAAATATCCCGTTTGGTTTAATAGAAACGTAATAAATTTAATGAGGAAAAAAGAAAAGTATCGCAAAAAGTTTTAAAAATTTGGAAAATTTGAGGATCTAAATTTATTTAAAGAGCTTCGCAAATCTTCAAAAAATGAAATTAGTAAAGCCTACAGGGAGTATATTAATAGTATTGAGTCGCAAGTGGGTCAGTTTGAAGTTAAAAGAAATTTTTAATTTAATAAAAGATAAACGGGGCAGAAGGGGTGATTGTTCGATTGTCTCGGATAGCGGTGAGGAGTGCCTTGGTGGGGAATCAAAAGCTAAAGCATTTGCTGAATATTTTCAGTCCGTTTATGAAAGTTATCGGTTGGTCCCCTCTGTTGAAGACATTCTGCAGATGCCCGCATCGTCGTCGTGTGGTTCTTGTCTTCACTTGACTCATTTCACAGTGGATCAAGTCGTCTTAGCAATTAAATCACTTGCACCGAAACGTTTCTACCAGTCCATATTTTATTCCTCCTTACATATTTAAAGCTTGTAATGAAATGCTTAAAACTCCTTTAACATTTATTTTTAATTTGTGCATACATAAGAACTATTTTCCAGAATCTTGGAAAATTTCAAAAGTTGTGCCATTGTTCAAAAAATCCGATTGTTTACTTGTTTTCAATTATAGGCCAGTAGCCGTACTGAGCACACCAGCAAAGCTTTTCGAACATCTCTATCGTGAAATATTTTTTTACAGTAGGTTAAAGATTTCTATAAATCAGCACGGATTTTTCTCAGGTAGATCAATTGTTTAAAATTTAATTAACTTTTCATATTTTATTTTTCAGCAGTTCGAACTGGGTTTGCAAATGGCCGTAATTTTCACGGATTTTTCAAAAGCTTTCGACAAAGTGGACCATTTGATTTTTCTGAAAAAACTTCACGATTTTGGGTTTTTTGATGACTTAATTAGATTCTTTTTTACTTATTTAATTAATCGAAAACACGTTTCATACAATGGCTATTTATCTCATCAATATGTTGTTCAAAGTGGGGTCCCCCAAGGCTCAAATCTTTGTCCATATTTTTTTTATAATTTTTATTACCGACATTAAGTCACATTTAAATGGATGCCAAGCGCTTCTCCCGCTGATGATCTCAAAATTTATAAGCCCGTTGATACCACCTGCGATGCAGAGGCGCTGCAGGATGGAATTGACGGACTCTCCCGTTGGTCGATTATTAACGAGTCTTAATGTAAAAAAATTTTTTCATGACTTTATCAAGAAAATGTTTAAAGAATAGTTTTGATTATTATTTAAGTAACAAGTTACTATCGCGAGTTAACTTACTCGCGATTTTTATTATTTACTCGCGATATTTGTATTATTTACTCGCGATATTTGTATTATGTCGCAAAACCATTACTGATTTAGGGGTGATGTTTGACTCTGAACTAATATTTAATGATTACATATTTTATGTCATTAAAAAGCAGCATCCACTTTGGGGGTTTTAATTAGAGAATGTAGAAATTTTAAAAAATATTGAAAATATAAAACTTCTTTACTTTTTGTTGGTTAGATCCAGACTTGAGTTTGCATCTATTATTTGGAATCCGTTTTACAACTTTCATTCTAGCGTAATTGAGAATGTTTAAAAACGATTTTTGCTTAATCTCTTCTATAAAAGGTTCCACTTTTACACCTTTGAGATTTATTATGATAAACTCTGTTTATTATTTGGCATCCATCACTTAAACTCAAGGCGCAAATTATATCTATAATGTATTTGAGTAGCCTACATTGCTTTTGGAAAAAATTGATGATTCCATATACTCTGTCGAAAATTAATTTTTATACGCCAATACATAGTAGAATGTCAAACACCCTTTTATCAATAGAACTTGCCGGAAAAATTATTTAATAAATACTAGCATAAATAGCATGATAAGAAATTCCAACTATATTGTTTCCCTAAACCCCGATATCACAACATGTTTCATCTGAGCGACGGGTCGCTGCTTTATTTTTTAGCCACTAGTTCTGGTGTTGTGTTAAAATAAACTTGAAAAAACTTCCGTCCTTTGCCCCCCTGGCATTTTGTTGTTTTTTTCTGTTGTTAATATTTTTCTTTTGATGGTTTTTTATGATCTTATAAAACCAATATTTTTTTTTGTGCTGTGTTTGTCACAGGATGATACACTAGACACAGTGTGAGAGAGTAGTTTATTTGTATTTACCTTTAGTAATATTGTTTACTGTAATTGTAGTTTGAACTCTGTTGTAAACAATTAAATTGTAAATAAATAAACAAGGGGCAAAATACGACAACAATGGCTTTTGGTAGGTGTTTATTAGAACTTGAGTTTGGGTGTATTTATGTAACCCACACATTTGGTGGAAGTGAGTAGCCATATTGAGTTGTTTTAGACTCATCTGATTAAATTTACCAATAGTAGGAATAACTAGAGGACATTTTTTTGTTTTCGGCTCTTATCATTCGTGGAAATAGCGAAAAATATTTCAGTGCTGGCTACTGCTCTGGAAGTTTTTCACATTGCTTCTACATCACAAAGGAACTAAAAAACCCACATTACGTCATCAAAATGGCAGCCAATAATATGACATTGTTTTACTAATTTTTGTCATAAACTTATAGGGATCAAATAATTTTAAAAACATTTAGAAATTCTCTAATTACTAAGGTTTTTGTGACTATAGGGCTTTTATTTTGGAATCTGTTTGATTTAGATGTTCTTATGAATGAGCTTTACTCTAATTTCTATTATTCTCTGAAACCCCAAGCGACATAATTTTATACTGTAGGCTATATAACTTGGGGATGTGGGGCAACCTTGGGCAGGTTCAACCGCGGTGTTTATGTTTTTTTATGCTCACCATTGCCATCTTCTAAATTGTAATAGATACAAAGATGAGTAGGCCTAATGAGCAACGAATTATTCACTTCAAAAGAGACGATTCCGTATCCCCAGCGCCGCATCTCCTGAGCACAGTGTCCCCTGAGCGCCGCACGGGCTACCTGGCATGATCTGACTGTGTTGACAGCCAAATTGGAATTGGAATTCGCAAAAGCAACGAAACATGGTAAACAACTAATAAAAGTTTTAATCCATAGAATGGAAAGTGTTTTCCCGAGCGCATCGCGGCGTTTTACTATGGTTAGTTAACGGAAATTGTGATTATGTATAGAAAACACACTCCCTCAAAGCTAATTTGTAAAATTAACTCGGACAGTTGGTAATTTCATCGGACAATTTCAAAATATTAAACAATTCAAAATTATAAAAATTTTCTGAAAAAGTTATTCCATGACTGGTTATCAAAATTGGCAAATAATGATAAAAATATACACAATAAAAATGAATAACAAACAACATTATTAAAAGAACCTGGTGACCTCACAACATTCACTATTTTCGGGAAGAGTTTGTTAATTCGAACAAGTCTTTCGGACTGCTAGAATGGTTCATCACACGGATCTCAAAAAGGGCTTGAACGATGTTCTTCAAACTTTGTAGATAACGTAGATCTGGAATAAAATAACATAGGTCTCTATGCCAGGAAAAGACTGATTTAAGATAAAAAAATATAACAAATGAAAATTTAAAAAAAATTAACAAATAATTTGTTATGTAAATAAATAGCAGAATAAAAGCGATTGTGTTTTGCATATGCCAAATCTAGAAGCGCAAAAATGTATCAATATGCAATAGCCTACATATATTTGGATGTAGCAACATGTACCATTTTACAAGTCATAAAAGTTGTGCTAATGATTTGTCTTTGGTTGCTGTTGTTATAATTTTCTTAAATCAATTTCAATAGATAATTATGAAAAGGTATGCATTTGTAGCCTATTAGTAAATATGTACAGCAATGCATCAATCCTCTTCCAGTTATGTACAGATTTATTTAATATATTTTGATTTATATATTTTAAGAGAACATTTTTGAAACATTTTTTTATCGCAATAACTGCTTTAACCGTAGGCCTATTACAATTTTTC
Source organism: Neoaliturus tenellus (assembly GCA_030545055.2). Lineage (NCBI taxonomy): Eukaryota > Metazoa > Arthropoda > Insecta > Hemiptera > Cicadellidae > Neoaliturus > Neoaliturus tenellus. Next base: position 26,075 of record JAQYXR010000818.1, read on the forward strand.
ATTTCTATTTGAGTTTATAATAATTCTCAGAACTAAAATCGTCTTCACGCCGGACTCTATAGGCGTAACGAAAACAGCTGCAATCGTTAATGGATTGTGGGTAGTAAAGCACTCGTCGTATGGATCTTAACCGGGCTGAGTAGGCCTACTCAATGGGGTTCATTCATTCATTTAATTTAACATCAGTACAATACAACTCGTATGAACTAAATAAAAACCGAACATGAATATTTTCTATGTAATGACATAAACATATTCCGATATTTTTAATGAGTCTGATTTGGTATAACACATTACAATAAGTAAAATGTATGAAAACTAGCACGGTGGGTATGAGGGCGAGATCGAGTTTATGTTTGTCGGCAGGTCCGCTAGGGGTGCTGCCTACCTTGCGCATGTTCGGATGGCGATCTCTATCGATTTCCCGTTGTTTCATGCAGAGCCGCCATATTCGTGCGGGTTGCAGACTCCCGGAATTCAGGCACTCTAGCCTACTTTTTCCTCACCGTTCAGGCCCTGAAAATTTTTAACAAGTGAATCCGTCGGACGCTAAAATTGTGGTTAGTTTTTCATTTATTGTTTTTACTATGCAAACGTGAAATCGACGCACGACCAGAAAACAGGTTGAAGCAGATTTTCTCTCCGTCAAAGGTCAGTGATTTTTAGAGATTTAATAATTATTTGTATTTTGTTCTTAGATTATTTTAAAAATTAAAGTACGACAAAGTTAAAAGTGCGAAAAGCGCTTGTATTGAGTGTATTGGCTAATTAGGACTTGGCCTACATAGGCCTGACCAATCATAAATTCAGAAGTGCGAGCGCGAAATCGATAGCGCTGAAGAGACTCTACTACACTTGCTATTTAGTCTGGTTTAAAAGTTTATGCCATGAATTAAATTAAAAATCAACAGTTTATTATTCACACGGATTTTTATCCATAAAAATCGACGTGATTGTGAAATAGAACGACACTGGATACTGTGTCCTAATTATTTTACAATAAATAGCCTATTAAAACACTTATGCCCCTGTCAAAGGGGACCTGGGTATTCATTGAATTTCTTAGTAAGGTAGGTAGTTTTTCCCCGTTAGGTTTTTTGTTAGTTTAAATTCATAAATGGCACAGATGTTCATTACACAGGGTTTACCATTGGCTTGATTAAGGGGTCAATGTAAGCAAATTTAATAAAAACACTTGCCAAATATTTACGTAGTTTTAACAAAGTACCTGGGGGCCGAGCATTTGTTCGGTAAACTGAAACAATTATTTGTAGTCTTAGTAATACCAGTCACAGACTGTCATCTTAAATGCCAAGCTCAAAGGTTTTTTCTTTCAAGATAAGCTAGTTCGCTTCGCTCAACCGCCTCTACGACGAGCTTGTTCGCTTCGCTCACTCTCCTTTCAGGATGTTTTAATGTAGGCCTCTGGTATGAGTTTTGTTGAAACTGTCACACGTGGATTTACCTCTACGGTCAACAGCAACTAATTTCATCATTGTTGCTAATTCTTTTACTGTATTATAAAATACAATTACAATTCTACAAGTTCTTTAGTTATCAAAATAAAATAATAGTTACATATTATATAAATGCAAACAAAGCAGTGATAGAATTTAAACTAGATGAACTCAGAAGTTACTATAATTTTATAGATCAAAAATTATATTGCATATTTAGTGTAAACGATTTCCAATGTATTATTTTATTATTATAATAGTAATAATAACATATATTCCGCTGACAATATTTTACATTGTATGGGAATGTACATAGTTTGCGGAATTTACGTAAGTCTTTTACTGTGTTTCACAATTTAATTATTTTATTGCCAAATTTTATTTCACTAAGTCTTTTCAATTATTTTTCCATAGTTTTTCTTCATTCTTCTTCATTCTTCTTTCTTTCTTCCTTCTTCATTCTTCCAACTCCTTCGTTGACTTTTCGATGTCTCCTTCCACGCTTTCGAGGTCTAGTTTGTTATAATTTTGTTTCCAGTTTGGGCGGCTTAAGTGGATACCGAGAACATTTTAGTTTTTACTACTTGAATATAACTAAAATTTAACTTCTCTGGCTGTATAAGTGCGACACACCATTATGTTCTGTTTGAATACGAAGGCTGTTTTATCTACGAACGTAAAAGGCATTTTTGTTTTGAAGGGGAACGGTCCACACCTCCGGTCTTGTAACTATATCTAACGTCGAACTGTTGTTAGATAGCATCATTTTATTAATGGCCCAATGAAAAATTAATAGCAACTGGGTCCAGAATTGAAACTAAAAAAAAACTTTTATCAGGATCAAACACGGCAACCTTTGGATTCAAAGCGAGCACTATAACCAATCAGCTACCCAGCCAGATTTCATAAATAGGTTACTCACATTAACCAATAACGTGTACTTAAACAAATGTCATTCACAACTCTAATAAAAAAGAGGAATATACCAAATTAAACTTATAATTCATAAACAAATACCCTGTCGTGTTAAACTATGAATGAAGATGCTTTTTAAAGCAGTCGTCATTAATGGTTTGTAGTCATATGAAAACTCTTAAAACCATAAGTTCTCTTTCTTTAATTTACATGTTTCTTTATATTAAATGTTTTCTGGACACACTTCCATGCAAATGCAAAGGTAAATAACATTGATTGTGTCGCTTTCGCAGACAATCAAACGTACTGTATTACTGAAACCTCACGATAAAGCCAGCCCAAGACGTTTTAAAACTGCCAAAACACAAAATTTGACACTCCCTACACAGTTTGTAGCATCTCAGTGCAGGAAATAATGTGCAATATCAAGTACGCCACCGTTTCAGACAGTTAAAACGTTTTCATTTTCAACTATTTTTAACTATCAATCCACCTTCTTTTACAAATACAATCGCAAGTAACCTAAAAATAATTATAGATTGTTATCTGCGATTAAGGTCGAGGCAATGAAATGGAACGATTTTGGTAAAAAAATAACCAGAAATGTAGTATTTAAAACAATAGATGGCATTTCTAACATTAATGTTAAGTACATAAACGGAAATTGATTTTTTACAATTAAAATAACAATTTTGAAAAAAATTTAGTCATTACGTTAACATTTAAGCCCCCCACACACGGTCGAGCATGTTGGACGAGCCGTTGGGTTGGAAGTCAGGTTGGGTGTCTGGTTGGAGTTGGGTGGCGTCCACACACGGTCGAGCCTACGGTCAAGCATTCTGGTACTCTGTCAGTTGTAAAATGTGTAAACTTGTGTAAAGTGTACATATTATACATTTATTTTTACATCCATAAAAATTATTGCATCGATTGCAAATAGATATGAAGTGGATGGCTATATGTATATTTGCGTTTATATTTATTTTGGCATTTTTTTTTTTAAATTTTACTCTTTTAGGCCTAAGTAAATTTTTATTGGTCATTTATTTTTTACCATCCTATCTTATGAGATCTGAACATAAATCTCATATTACATTAGGCATACTTAAATGTACTAAACCTGATTTCTTAACAAAACAAACGGTTGGTGTCGATTTTCGTCCAAATGGCTGCACGAGGCAAGTTGTCACGTGTGACAACTAAACCCGTTGAAGCATTTTACACATTTTGTGTTATTTTCAAGTTTGGAAACAAGGTTTGTAATGTTAAGAATAAAGTACATAGTACAGAATATTCCCGGAATGCCGCAATTCATTTGCAAAAAATGTGAAAGTGATATTTAAAGTAACGATGACTTTTGAACTTTGAAAACCTTCCTAAGATAGCCCAATAGGCTTATTTTACTTACACGATTTTCATTAAATTTTTGCTTGTTATGTTAAATTTACTCAAACATAATATATAAAACATTTCCAAGGACTACATACGTTATTTCGAAATATTTGAATGAACCTGTAAATATAAGTTGTTTATTTATATAGGCCTAACGTGTGTAGGCCTAAATATTGTTAATTGAACAACTAATCAAATAGGGCCTAGTTGATTTGAAATTTATTTTTCCGTTTTCAAAACCATTGAATTTATTGTAGTTTATTTTAAGTATCATTTTTGTGCTAGACTATTGTCGCATTTCAATTTTTGTTTTATATTACTCATCTCAATAAGTTATACATATTTGTTATATTTATCCATAAGAAATACTAGGGACAACCGACCCCAGCCGTTGTGACAAGCCCCGCCGTATGGGCTGGTTGCCACACTTGTAATGGGTTTTAAAACATTTTTATTCATGTTTACTTACAGATCTTTATTTGGGAAAATATATAATATAGAGGAAAGTTTGTTTCATATTATAAGCTCATTTTTAATAAACTTTAGGACTACAAATGTTTTAGTAAAAATTAACAATCTAAAAAGTGTGCCAACCATCCCTGGTCACCCCTAAACTACTACACAATTTTAAAAACCCGTCTATAGTAGCAGAAAATCAAGGAACACTACAATCACAACAAAAAATACGCCTGTAGTAGTTACAAATTCAGTCAGACTAGGTAATGTCAGGCGAGCCGCTCGACGGTTTACCACACACGTCCCAACATGTCAGGCGAGCGGCTCGAGTTGGACCGCCCTGTCGAGCCGAGCTTCCAACCCAACAAATCCGCCGAGCATGTTGGGACGGAGCCCACACACGGTCGAGCATGTTGGGTGAGCCGCTCGCCATCGAGCGTCTCGCCCAACATGCTCGACCGTGTGTGGGGGGCTTTAGCTTTTGATATATTTTAAACAAGAAATCAAATCAATATATTCATCAGTGTCAATGTAGATTTTACAGCTCCTGACTTTTTTATTTGGGATAAGGCCTTAGGAAAATATGCCCAGAACAAAAGAAGATCTAAAGGAGCGAATTAGGTTGGTAAAAATAAACGTTAATTCGTTGATGGTTGAAGATAATGACTCAGGATCTTATAAAATGTGTGCAAATTCAAGGAAACTACGCCAGCTGACACTTTTAGGTATCTGTATAGTTCTTCTTAAATTCGCTCCTTCAGATCTTCTTTTGATCCTGTGGTATCATCCTGTAATACTCTGCATTTGATACATATCCCCAAATAAAGAAGTCAGGTACTGTCAAATCTGGTGAGCGGACAGAAAACGGAAATCTCCATATACTGCTGTGTAAACACCAAAAACTAAAAGCTACCTTAAAGACACCATATTACAAAAATCGTTTTAATGGTAAAACATTTATTTCTATTCATGTAAGCTACTTAAGATTAGTGTTAAAACTAAAAAAAATTAAATACACGACTGGCGATTTAAAAACCCAATGATTATCCTTCCACATTCTGAAAACGTTTTCCTTTAATTAGATTTATTTTATGGCAAATTCATTTTAAAACCATCTAAAAATCGATGAAAACGCTCGAAGGTTGAAAAGCTGGGCCGAAAAATCGTCGTAAAACGCCCGGAGGGTTAAATGTACTGATATATGCTTTACTTTTCTCACTGTAAAGTAATATTTTAAGACAATAATATTGTAAAATTGAATTAGGTTTGTTCATTTCCCGTGGTTGCAAACATAAAATTGGCCAAAGTAAAGTTAAGGGTTTCTGGGGTTGTAAGCCTAAATCAGGACAACGGCGAGTATGACGAGAACTACCCCAGCGATGCTCGGCTGCTGTGACAATAAAGAGAAGACGATCTACATTTTACGATTAGGCCTACTGTCCTGTCCGTGTTTATTTGGCTACTTCAGTGACCTTATCCACCATCTGAGTGGCCAGCTAGTAAATGTTTGCCATTGGGTTATTTAAGTTTTGTAATGAAAATGACTTATTGGTTGAACCATTATTGGGCTAATACATAGTAAATGTCACAATTACTGTTAAGAGGGGGCTAATGGGTCAGTCCTAGTGGACGTTGTTGCAACTACTTGAATACGTTTAGCATTGTTTACAAGCATGAAGGTGAGAAACAATATAAAGTATTCGGTGTAAAACACTGTGGCTAAAAAAATCACTGCTGCACTTCAGCACGTGTGAGACCCAAGACTCAGGTAGATGATGATGAAGATGAAAGATGAGGAAGGGGATTTGGCCGCAGAAAGAAGACATTTTAATTAGGGTAATACAAGCTATTCATTGGATGTACGTCATAGTCTGTGCACCCAGAAATTCAGCTACTGCCGACAGAGGCTGTCAGTATCGGGGGGTCTCGCGGGTCAAAAATTGAACCCGCAGTGTTTCACCTGCTCCAATTTTTGCCTTTGTTTTAAGTCCGATAAAATTGGGAGCAACGACGTTTAATGAAAGATAGTCTTGACCTATATGGTATAGTTTATATCTTTTTATATATTTTGAATCCATATCAAGCTGTAATGGGTCTACATTGATCCAACTTTGATCCTTTATAGCTTGGTATGGATTTTAAATATATAAATAAAAAAATATATAAAAAACTAGATCAAATAGACCAAGTTTTTATCTGTCATTAAAAACACCTCCCACTTTTATAGGATTTAAAATAAAGGCAAAAAATGGAACAGGTGAAGCACTGCATGATATTCCGAGAGCGGCCTTTTAGCTCCATCTTAATAAAAAAAGTTAATCTCATCAGTTTTACGAAATCACATACCTTTCATCAAACTAAGCTACTAATTACTTTTAATAAATATATATATTTTATATAACTTAGTAAATTTTAAAAACATGTTTTTTATATTCTTTTCAAATTTTTTCCTTGCAACTACATTACGATGGGATTTTATGGCCTAAATAAATATTTAAAATCCACAAAAAACAGTATAGCTATTACCTGGACACCCTTCAAAACAAATATTTAAATCGTCTCGGAGATAAGAGCCCATCGACCATAATATAGTTCAAAACATCTACAGCCCAATTAGTGCCATAAAACGTATCCTACTTTACAATAAAACTATCAAATTCAATTTTATTGTCATATTAAATGTACGAGTACTAAAGGCAACTAAGGTGACCTAAACTAGATATTAGTAAATACTATGTTTCGGATCAAAATACATCTATCTATCTATCTATATATATAATTCTGTAAGCGATATTTCTTGAGCAAAATTGTGAGCGTCATACGGATCGTAGAAAGATGGGAGGGGTCTCAAATTAAAGGCCTCGGTCCCATGCACGAGGGAAAACTATCGGCGTGTCCATAATGTTAACAGGAAATGAGAAATCACGTAACACGTCCTCCATAAGATTAGCATGGGGATTTAAAAAAACGTCTGCTTTGTATACATTAAAACATGTGTTATGGTTTAATTTCAAAATGAGACACAGACGATAACATTGAGTGAAGATAACAAAATAATTCGCGCACCAAGAGAAGTAATCTATGTATATAATTCTGTAAGCAAAATTTTTTTGGGCAAAATTGTGAGTGTTTTACAAATCGCAGGAAGATGGTAGGAGTCTCAAATTAAAGGTTTTGGTCACTTATAGCGTATCCATAAAGTTACAAGGAAATGAGAAATATAGTAAAACGTCTTCCTTAACAATAGCATGGGGATTCAAAAAATGTCTTCTTTGTGTACATTGATACATATGTTTTGGTTTTAAACAACGCCAACGTCGGTGGTTTTTTTAAACGAGAGACAGATTATAAAATTAAATAAAGAACTATTCATAGCCAAAAGACAAAAATTAACCCTAGAGTGGTAATACTATAATAAGACGTTTTGTTGCTTTGAGCGACTACAAATTCTACTAGGAGAGTTAACCTTACATACTATTACAAATTGACTGCTGATTTTACTGTTGTTACTACAATTTAAATTGTAAAAAAACTGAGCGTGTATGCAAATCATAAAATTCTTTCTGATCGTTGATAGAGATGCAATGGGCGATGAATTGTGGTTTGAGAAACACCTACATTATTTTCATTGTTTTGGTTTTATTTTAAGACGAAAGGGGTCAAATGATCATTGAATAACCTTGACACATTAATTGTTACTTAAAGTGTATCAGTCAGTGAAGTTTTGGTATTCTGTTAGCTGAATTTTCCGAGAAACCTTTTAGTCATTTCATAGATTGTAGGATTATAGAAGACGAGTTAAAATCAATGACGTTTGTCCTACATACTAGAGGAAAATGCAGCAGTTAAAAAACTTAACAACAAAATGGGAAATATATAAGAATGATTATTTTCTAAAAGGTTCTTCTTAAAGATTCTACATGTAGTGATTTAAACTAAATCTGCTTTCTTTACACATAATCAAGAGTTTTGATTAGGAGGGATGAATATTCACAGCATGTGAATGCGATGCACTTTGAGGTGCTGTGTTTAAATTTTGTGACTGAAACATAAAAAATAAAAATAAACTGACTGGAGCTAAAAAATCAATGTTTTTTTTTCGTTGCCGCTTTTCTGTGTTATATTAAAAAGCCCTCACAGCTCAATTAAGGGACTACGATTTCTTTCAAAACTTATTTTCGATTGATCGATATGAGTTTAGCAACAGACAAAATAGATCATTTACAAACGGGTGACCTAATAGTACAGGATTTATAAGAGTACTTGGGGGCGAATGGTCTGTTCAAACAATATTGTTAAAATATTATATACCGAAAATTAAAATTAAATTTTCTGGAAACCTTCGTTGTGGAAGAAATTTTAATACGCTATGGTTCATCCTATTTTAACCCATTTAATGCCAAATTATTTCTTTTAAATTTAGTGCGGTGGCTTAGTGCTGCGCTCTCGTAGCCAACTCGCACACCAACGGCCTACAGTCTGTCCCGCTAGGGGCGCGCACTGTTCATAACCCTAATTCTCGTGTCTAGGCTGCCGGTCGTGATAGCTCAGATGGCTAAGGCGTAGGCATCCTTGGCCAGGGTGTCTGCGTCGGCGCGGGTTCGAATCCGCTCACGACCAAACTCTGACCTGGTGGTGCAACTCTTAAAGGGTTAGCCGATCTGTGGTAACGTTGGTGGGAGGGCCCACGGTTAAATAAACGGTGGCAGGCTTGCGTGGAAGTTGACAGGATCGGTTGATTCTTTGAGAGTTGCACCTTGGTCAACACAGATTTTGCTACTTTTTACTACTGTTAACTGTGTGTGTGCCATTACGGCTTTGAAATACGAAAGATAATCATATTTTCAATTCAAAATGTCAATTAAATTCATTCTAATGATGCCATATAACATGACTTTTAGTCATTTCATAGATTGTAGGATTATAGAAGACGAGTTAAAATCAATGACGTTTGTCCTACATACGAATAACGATGACACATTAATTGATACTTAAAGTGTATCAGTCAGTGAAGTTTTGGTATTCTGTTAGCTGAATTTTCCGAGAAACCTTTTAGTCATTTCATAGATTGTAGGATTATAGAAGACGAGTTAAAATCAATGACGTTTGTCCTACATACTAGAGGAAAATGCAGCAGTTAAAAAACTTAACAACAAAATGGGAAATATATAAGAATGATTATTTTCTAAAAGGTTCTTCTTAAAGATTCTACATGTAGTGATTTAAACTAAATCTGCTTTCTTTACACATAATCAAGAGTTTTGATTAGGAGGGATGAATATTCACAGCATGTGAATGCGATGCACTTTGAGGTGCTGTGTTTAAATCTTGTGACTGACACATAAAAAATAAAAATAAACTGACTGGAGCTAAAAAAATCAATGTTTTTTTTTCGTTGCCGCTTTTCTGTGTTATATTAAAAAGCCCTCACAGCTCAATTAAGGGACTACGATTTTTTTCAAAACTTATTTTCGATTGATCGATATGAGTTTAGCAACAGACAAAATAGATCATTTACAAACGGGTGACCTAATAGTACAGGATTTATAAGAGTACTTGGGGGCGAATGGTCTGTTCAAACAATATTGTTAAAATATTATATACCGAAAATTAAAATTAAAAAATTAAAAAATTAACCCTAGAGTGGTAATACTATAATAAGACGTTTTGTTGCTTTGAGCGACTACAAATTCTACTAGGAGAGTTAACCTTACATACTATTACAAATTGACTGCTGATTTTACTGTTGTTACTACAATTTAAATTGTAAAAAAACTGAGCGTGTATGCAAATCATAAAATTCTTTCTGATCGTTGATAGAGATGCAATGGGCGATGAATTGTGGTTTGAGAAACACCTACATTATTTTCATTGTTTTGGTTTTATTTTAAGACGAAAGGGGTCAAATGATCATTGAATAACCTTGACACATTAATTGTTACTTAAAGTGTATCAGTCAGTGAAGTTTTGGTATTCTGTTAGCTGAATTTTCCGAGTAACCTTTTAGTCATTTCATAGATTGTAGGATTATAGAAGACGAGTTAAAATCAATGACGTTTGTCCTACATACTAGAGGAAAATGCAGCAGTTAAAAAACTTAACAACAAAATGGGAAATATATAAGAATGATTATTTTCTAAAAGGTTCTTCTTAAAGATTCTACATGTAGTGATTTAAACTAAATCTGCTTTCTTTACACATAATCAAGAGTTTTGATTAGGAGGGATGAATATTCACAGCATGTGAATGCGATGCACTTTGAGGTGCTGTGTTTAAATTTTGTGACTGAAACATAAAAAATAAAAATAAACTGACTAGAGCTAAAAAAACAATGTTTTTTTTTCGTTGCCACTTTTCTGTGTTATATTAAAAAGCCCTCACAGCTCAATTAAGGGACTACGATTTCTTTCAAAACTTATTTTCGATTGATCGATATGAGTTTAGCAACAGACAAAATAGATCATTTACAAACGGGTGACCTAATAGTACAGGATTTATAAGAGTACTTGGGGGCGAATGGTCTGTTCAAACAATATTGTTAAAATATTATATACCGAAAATTAAAATTAAATTTTCTGGAAACCTTCGTTGTGGAAGAAATTTTAATACGCTATGGTTCATCCTATTTTAACCCATTTAATGCCAAATTATTTCTTTTAAATTTAGTGCGGTGGCTTAGTGCTGCGCTCTCGTAACGAACTCGCACACCAACGGCCTACAGTCTGTCCCGCTAGGGGCGCGCACTGTTCATAACCCTAATTCTCGTGTCTAGGCTGCCGGTCGTGATAGCTCAGATGGCTAAGGCGTAGGCATCCTTGGCCAGGGTGTCTGCGTCGGCGCGGGTTCGAATCCGCTCACGACCAAACTCTGACCTGGTGGTGCAACTCTTAAAGGGTTAACTGTGTGTGTGCCATTACGGCTTTGAAATACGAAAGATAATCATATTTTCAATTCAAAATGTCAATTAAATTCATTCTAATGATGCCATATAACATTTTGCCATATAAGTTTTGGTTCTTTCAAAACTTATTTTCGATTGATCGATATGAGTTTAGCAACAGACAAAATAGATCATTTACAAACGGGTGACCTAATAGTACAGGATTTATAAGAGTACTTGGGGGCGAATGGTCTGTTCAAACAATATTGTTAAAATATTATATACCGAAAATTAAAATTAAATTTTCTGGAAACCTTCGTTGTGGAAGAAATTTTAATACGCTATGGTTCATCCTATTTTAACCCATTTAATGCCAAATTATTTCTTTTAAATTTAGTGCGGTGGCTTAGTGCTGCGCTCTCGTAGCGAACTCACACACCAACGGCCTACAGTCTGTCCCGCTAGGGGCGCGCACTGTTCATAACCCTAATTCTCGTGTCTAGGCTGCCGGTCGTGATAGCTCAGATGGCTAAGGCGTAGGCATCCTTGGCCAAGGTGTCTGCGTCGGCGCGGGTTCGAATCCGCTCACGACCAAACTCTGACCTGGTGGTTCAACTCTTAAAGGGTTAGCCGATCTGTGGTAACGTTGGTGGGAGGGCCCACGTTAAATAAACGGTGGCAGGCTTGCGTGGAAGTTGACGGGATCGGTTGATTCTTTGAGAGTTGCACCTTGGTCAACACTGATTTTGCTACTTTTTACTACTGTTAACTGTGTGTGTGCCATTACGGCTTTGAAATACGAAAGATAATCATATTTTCAATTCAAAATGTCAATTAAATTCATTCTAATGATGCCATATAACATTTTGCCATATAACCCGCACTGTTCATAACCCTAATTTTCGTGTCTAGGCTGCCGGTCGTGATAGCTCAGATGGCTAAGGCGTAGGCATCCTTGGCCAGGGTGTCTGCGTCGGCGCGGGTTCGAATCCGCTCACTGATTTGGTCAACACTGATTTTGCTACTTTTTACTACTGTTAACTGTGTGTGTGTGCCATTACGGCTTTGAAATACGAAAGATAATCATATTTTCAATTCAAAATGTCAATTAAATTCATTCTAATGATGGTTTTATTTTAAGACGAAAGGGGTCAAATGATCATTGAATAACGATGACACATTAATTGATACTTAAAGTGTATCAGTCAGTGAAGTTTTGGTATTCTGTTAGCTGAATTTTCCGAGTAACCTTTTAGTCATTTCATAGATTGTAGGATTATAGAAGACGAGTTAAAATCAATGACGTTTGTCCTACATACTAGAGGAAAATGCAGCAGTTAAAAAACTTAACAACAAAATGGGAAATATATAAGAATGATTATTTTCTAAAAGGTTCTTCTTAAAGATTCTACATGTAGTGATTTAAACTAAATCTGCTTTCTTTACACATAATCAAGAGTTTTGATTAGGAGGGATGAATATTCACAGCATGTGAATGCGATGCACTTTGAGGTGCTGTGTTTAAATTTTGTGACTGAAACATAAAAAATAAAAATAAACTGACTGGAGCTAAAAAAACAATGTTTTTTTTTCGTTGCCGCTTTTCTGTGTTATATTAAAAAGCCCTCACAGCTCAATTAAGGGACTACGATTTCTTTCAAAACTTATTTTCGATTGATCGATATGAGTTTAGCAACAGACAAAATAGATCATTTACAAACGGGTGACCTAATAGTACAGGATTTATAAGAGTACTTGGGGGCGAATGGTCTGTTCAAACAATATTGTTAAAATATTATATACCGAAAATTAAAATTAAATTTTCTGGAAACCTTTGTTGTGGAAGAAATTTTAATACGCTATGGTTCATCCTATTTTAACCCATTTAATGCCAAATTATTTCTTTTAAATTTAGTGCGGTTGCTTAGTGCTGCGCTCTCGTAACGAACTCGCACACCAACGGCCTACAGTCTGTCCCGCTAGGGGCGCGCACTGTTCATAACCCTAATTCTCGTGTCTAGGCTGCCGGTCGTGATAGCTCAGATGGCTAAGGCGTAGGCATCCTTGGCCAGGGTGTCTGCGTCGGCGCGGGTTCGAATCCGCTCACGACCAAACTCTGACCTGGTGGTGCAACTCCTAAAGGGTTAACTGTGTGTGTGCCATTACGGCTTTGAAATACGAAAGATAATCATATTTTCAATTCAAAATGTCAATTAAATTCATTCTAATGATGCCATATAACATTTTGCCATATAAGTTTTGGTTCTTTCAAAACTTATTTTCGATTGATCGATATGAGTTTAGCAACAGACAAAATAGATCATTTACAAACGGGTGACCTAATAGTACAGGATTTATAAGAGTACTTGGGGGCGAATGGTCTGTTCAAACAATATTGTTAAAATATTATATACCGAAAATTAAAATTAAATTTTCTGGAAACCTTCGTTGTGGAAGAAATTTTAATACGCTATGGTTCATCCTATTTTAACCCATTTAATGCCAAATTATTTCTTTTAAATTTAGTGCGGTGGCTTAGTGCTGCGCTCTCGTAGCGAACTCACACACCAACGGCCTACAGTCTGTCCCGCCAGGGGCGCGCACTGTTCATAACCCTAATTCTCGTGTCTAGGCTGCCGGTCGTGATAGCTCAGATGGCTAAGGCGTAGGCATCCTTGGCCAAGGTGTCTGCGTCGGCGCGGGTTCGAATCCGCTCACGACCAAACTCTGACCTGGTGGTTCAACTCTTAAAGGGTTAGCCGATCTGTGGTAACGTTGGTGGGAGGGCCCACGTTAAATAAACGGTGGCAGGCTTGCGTGGAAGTTGACGGGATCGGTTGATTCTTTGAGAGTTGCACCTTGGTCAACACTGATTTTGCTACTTTTTACTACTGTTAACTGTGTGTGTGCCATTACGGCTTTGAAATACGAAAGATAATCATATTTTCAATTCAAAATGTCAATTAAATTCATTCTAATGATGCCATATAACATTTTGCCATATAACCCGCACTGTTCATAACCCTAATTTTCGTGTCTAGGCTGCCGGTCGTGATAGCTCAGATGGCTAAGGCGTAGGCATCCTTGGCCAGGGTGTCTGCGTCGGCGCGGGTTCGAATCCGCTCACTGATTTGGTCAACACTGATTTTGCTACTTTTTATAACTGTTAACTGTGTGTGTGCCATTACGGCTTTGAAATACGAAAGATAATCATATTTTCAATTCAAAATGTCAATTAAATTCATTCTAATGATGGTTTTATTTTAAGACGAAAGGGGTCAAATGATCATTGAATAACGATGACACATTAATTGATACTTAAAGTGTATCAGTCAGTGAAGTTTTGGTATTCTGTTAGCTGAATTTTCCGAGTAACCTTTTAGTCATTTCATAGATTGTAGGATTATAGAAGTCGAGTTAAAATCAATGACGTTTGTCCTACATACTAGAGGAAAATGCAGCAGTTAAAAAACTTAACAACAAAATGGGAAATATATAAGAATGATTATTTTCTAAAAGGTTCTTCTTAAAGATTCTACATGTAGTGATTTAAACTAAATCTGCTTTCTTTACACATAATCAAGAGTTTTGATTAGGAGGGATGAATATTCACAGCATGTGAATGCGATGCACTTTGAGGTGCTGTGTTTAAATTTTGTGACTGAAACATAAAAAATAAAAATAAACTGACTGGAGCTAAAAAAACAATGTTTTTTTTTCGTTGCCGCTTTTCTGTGTTATATTAAAAAGCCCTCACAGCTCAATTAAGGGACTACGATTTCTTTCAAAACTTATTTTCGATTGATCGATATGAGTTTAGCAACAGACAAAATAGATCATTTACAAACGGGTGACCTAATAGTACAGGATTTATAAGAGTACTTGGGGGCGAATGGTCTGTTCAAACAATATTGTTAAAATATTATATACCGAAAATTAAAATTAAATTTTCTGGAAACCTTTGTTGTGGAAGAAATTTTAATACGCTATGGTTCATCCTATTTTAACCCATTTAATGCCAAATTATTTCTTTTAAATTTAGTGCGGTTGCTTAGTGCTGCGCTCTCGTAACGAACTCGCACACCAACGGCCTACAGTCTGTCCCGCTAGGGGCGCGCACTGTTCATAACCCTAATTCTCGTGTCTAGGCTGCCGGTCGTGATAGCTCAGATGGCTAAGGCGTAGGCATCCTTGGCCAGGGTGTCTGCGTCGGCGCGGGTTCGAATCCGCTCACGACCAAACTCTGACCTGGTGGTGCAACTCCTAAAGGGTTAACTGTGTGTGTGCCATTACGGCTTTGAAATACGAAAGATAATCATATTTTCAATTCAAAATGTCAATTAAATTCATTCTAATGATGCCATATAACATTTTGCCATATAAGTTTTGGTTCTTTCAAAACTTATTTTCGATTGATCGATATGAGTTTAGCAACAGACAAAATAGATCATTTACAAACGGGTGACCTAATAGTACAGGATTTATAAGAGTACTTGGGGGCGAATGGTCTGTTCAAACAATATTGTTAAAATATTATATACCGAAAATTAAAATTAAATTTTCTGGAAACCTTCGTTGTGGAAGAAATTTTAATACGCTATGGTTCATCCTATTTTAACCCATTTAATGCCAAATTATTTCTTTTAAATTTAGTGCGGTGGCTTAGTGCTGCGCTCTCGTAGCGAACTCACACACCAACGGCCTACAGTCTGTCCCGCCAGGGGCGCGCACTGTTCATAACCCTAATTCTCGTGTCTAGGCTGCCGGTCGTGATAGCTCAGATGGCTAAGGCGTAGGCATCCTTGGCCAAGGTGTCTGCGTCGGCGCGGGTTCGAATCCGCTCACGACCAAACTCTGACCTGGTGGTTCAACTCTTAAAGGGTTAGCCGATCTGTGGTAACGTTGGTGGGAGGGCCCACGTTAAATAAACGGTGGCAGGCTTGCGTGGAAGTTGACGGGATCGGTTGATTCTTTGAGAGTTGCACCTTGGTCAACACTGATTTTGCTACTTTTTACTACTGTTAACTGTGTGTGTGCCATTACGGCTTTGAAATACGAAAGATAATCATATTTTCAATTCAAAATGTCAATTAAATTCATTCTAATGATGCCATATAACATTTTGCCATATAACCCGCACTGTTCATAACCCTAATTTTCGTGTCTAGGCTGCCGGTCGTGATAGCTCAGATGGCTAAGGCGTAGGCATCCTTGGCCAGGGTGTCTGCGTCGGCGCGGGTTCGAATCCGCTCACTGATTTGGTCAACACTGATTTTGCTACTTTTTATAACTGTTAACTGTGTGTGTGCCATTACGGCTTTGAAATACGAAAGATAATCATATTTTCAATTCAAAATGTCAATTAAATTCATTCTAATGATGGTTTTATTTTAAGACGAAAGGGGTCAAATGATCATTGAATAACGATGACACATTAATTGATACTTAAAGTGTATCAGTCAGTGAAGTTTTGGTATTCTGTTAGCTGAATTTTCCGAGTAACCTTTTAGTCATTTCATAGATTGTAGGATTATAGAAGTCGAGTTAAAATCAATGACGTTTGTCCTACATACTAGAGGAAAATGCAGCAGTTAAAAAACTTAACAACAAAATGGGAAATATATAAGAATGATTATTTTCTAAAAGGTTCTTCTTAAAGATTCTACATGTAGTGATTTAAACTAAATCTGCTTTCTTTACACATAATCAAGAGTTTTGATTAGGAGGGATGAATATTCACAGCATGTGAATGCGATGCACTTTGAGGTGCTGTGTTTAAATTTTGTGACTGAAACATAAAAAATAAAAATAAACTGACTAGAGCTAAAAAAACAATGTTTTTTTTTCGTTGCCACTTTTCTGTGTTATATTAAAAAGCCCTCACAGCTCAATTAAGGGACTACGATTTCTTTCAAAACTTATTTTCGATTGATCGATATGAGTTTAGCAACAGACAAAATAGATCATTTACAAACGGGTGACCTAATAGTACAGGATTTATAAGAGTACTTGGGGGCGAATGGTCTGTTCAAACAATATTGTTAAAATATTATATACCGAAAATTAAAATTAAATTTTCTGGAAACCTTCGTTGTGGAAGAAATTTTAATACGCTATGGTTCATCCTATTTTAACCCATTTAATGCCAAATTATTTCTTTTAAATTTAGTGCGGTGGCTTAGTGCTGCGCTCTCGTAACGAACTCGCACACCAACGGCCTACAGTCTGTCCCGCTAGGGGCGCGCACTGTTCATAACCCTAATTCTCGTGTCTAGGCTGCCGGTCGTGATAGCTCAGATGGCTAAGGCGTAGGCATCCTTGGCCAGGGTGTCTGCGTCGGCGCGGGTTCGAATCCGCTCACGACCAAACTCTGACCTGGTGGTGCAACTCTTAAAGGGTTAACTGTGTGTGTGCCATTACGGCTTTGAAATACGAAAGATAATCATATTTTCAATTCAAAATGTCAATTAAATTCATTCTAATGATGCCATATAACATTTTGCCATATAAGTTTTGGTTCTTTCAAAACTTATTTTCGATTGATCGATATGAGTTTAGCAACAGACAAAATAGATCATTTACAAACGGGTGACCTAATAGTACAGGATTTATAAGAGTACTTGGGGGCGAATGGTCTGTTCAAACAATATTGTTAAAATATTATATACCGAAAATTAAAATTAAATTTTCTGGAAACCTTCGTTGTGGAAGAAATTTTAATACGCTATGGTTCATCCTATTTTAACCCATTTAATGCCAAATTATTTCTTTTAAATTTAGTGCGGTGGCTTAGTGCTGCGCTCTCGTAGCGAACTCACACACCAACGGCCTACAGTCTGTCCCGCTAGGGGCGCGCACTGTTCATAACCCTAATTCTCGTGTCTAGGCTGCCGGTCGTGATAGCTCAGATGGCTAAGGCGTAGGCATCCTTGGCCAAGGTGTCTGCGTCGGCGCGGGTTCGAATCCGCTCACGACCAAACTCTGACCTGGTGGTTCAACTCTTAAAGGGTTAGCCGATCTGTGGTAACGTTGGTGGGAGGGCCCACGTTAAATAAACGGTGGCAGGCTTGCGTGGAAGTTGACGGGATCGGTTGATTCTTTGAGAGTTGCACCTTGGTCAACACTGATTTTGCTACTTTTTACTACTGTTAACTGTGTGTGTGCCATTACGGCTTTGAAATACGAAAGATAATCATATTTTCAATTCAAAATGTCAATTAAATTCATTCTAATGATGCCATATAACATTTTGCCATATAACCCGCACTGTTCATAACCCTAATTTTCGTGTCTAGGCTGCCGGTCGTGATAGCTCAGATGGCTAAGGCGTAGGCATCCTTGGCCAGGGTGTCTGCGTCGGCGCGGGTTCGAATCCGCTCACTGATTTGGTCAACACTGATTTTGCTACTTTTTACTACTGTTAACTGTGTGTGTGTGCCATTACGGCTTTGAAATACGAAAGATAATCATATTTTCAATTCAAAATGTCAATTAAATTCATTCTAATGATGGTTTTATTTTAAGACGAAAGGGGTCAAATGATCATTGAATAACGATGACACATTAATTGATACTTAAAGTGTATCAGTCAGTGAAGTTTTGGTATTCTGTTAGCTGAATTTTCCGAGTAACCTTTTAGTCATTTCATAGATTGTAGGATTATAGAAGACGAGTTAAAATCAATGACGTTTGTCCTACATACTAGAGGAAAATGCAGCAGTTAAAAAACTTAACAACAAAATGGGAAATATATAAGAATGATTATTTTCTAAAAGGTTCTTCTTAAAGATTCTACATGTAGTGATTTAAACTAAATCTGCTTTCTTTACACATAATCAAGAGTTTTGATTAGGAGGGATGAATATTCACAGCATGTGAATGCGATGCACTTTGAGGTGCTGTGTTTAAATTTTGTGACTGAAACATAAAAAATAAAAATAAACTGACTGGAGCTAAAAAAACAATGTTTTTTTTTCGTTGCCGCTTTTCTGTGTTATATTAAAAAGCCCTCACAGCTCAATTAAGGGACTACGATTTCTTTCAAAACTTATTTTCGATTGATCGATATGAGTTTAGCAACAGACAAAATAGATCATTTACAAACGGGTGACCTAATAGTACAGGATTTATAAGAGTACTTGGGGGCGAATGGTCTGTTCAAACAATATTGTTAAAATATTATATACCGAAAATTAAAATTAAATTTTCTGGAAACCTTTGTTGTGGAAGAAATTTTAATACGCTATGGTTCATCCTATTTTAACCCATTTAATGCCAAATTATTTCTTTTAAATTTAGTGCGGTTGCTTAGTGCTGCGCTCTCGTAACGAACTCGCACACCAACGGCCTACAGTCTGTCCCGCTAGGGGCGCGCACTGTTCATAACCCTAATTCTCGTGTCTAGGCTGCCGGTCGTGATAGCTCAGATGGCTAAGGCGTAGGCATCCTTGGCCAGGGTGTCTGCGTCGGCGCGGGTTCGAATCCGCTCACGACCAAACTCTGACCTGGTGGTGCAACTCCTAAAGGGTTAACTGTGTGTGTGCCATTACGGCTTTGAAATACGAAAGATAATCATATTTTCAATTCAAAATGTCAATTAAATTCATTCTAATGATGCCATATAACATTTTGCCATATAAGTTTTGGTTCTTTCAAAACTTATTTTCGATTGATCGATATGAGTTTAGCAACAGACAAAATAGATCATTTACAAACGGGTGACCTAATAGTACAGGATTTATAAGAGTACTTGGGGGCGAATGGTCTGTTCAAACAATATTGTTAAAATATTATATACCGAAAATTAAAATTAAATTTTCTGGAAACCTTCGTTGTGGAAGAAATTTTAATACGCTATGGTTCATCCTATTTTAACCCATTTAATGCCAAATTATTTCTTTTAAATTTAGTGCGGTGGCTTAGTGCTGCGCTCTCGTAGCGAACTCACACACCAACGGCCTACAGTCTGTCCCGCCAGGGGCGCGCACTGTTCATAACCCTAATTCTCGTGTCTAGGCTGCCGGTCGTGATAGCTCAGATGGCTAAGGCGTAGGCATCCTTGGCCAAGGTGTCTGCGTCGGCGCGGGTTCGAATCCGCTCACGACCAAACTCTGACCTGGTGGTTCAACTCTTAAAGGGTTAGCCGATCTGTGGTAACGTTGGTGGGAGGGCCCACGTTAAATAAACGGTGGCAGGCTTGCGTGGAAGTTGACGGGATCGGTTGATTCTTTGAGAGTTGCACCTTGGTCAACACTGATTTTGCTACTTTTTACTACTGTTAACTGTGTGTGTGCCATTACGGCTTTGAAATACGAAAGATAATCATATTTTCAATTCAAAATGTCAATTAAATTCATTCTAATGATGCCATATAACATTTTGCCATATAACCCGCACTGTTCATAACCCTAATTTTCGTGTCTAGGCTGCCGGTCGTGATAGCTCAGATGGCTAAGGCGTAGGCATCCTTGGCCAGGGTGTCTGCGTCGGCGCGGGTTCGAATCCGCTCACTGATTTGGTCAACACTGATTTTGCTACTTTTTATAACTGTTAACTGTGTGTGTGCCATTACGGCTTTGAAATACGAAAGATAATCATATTTTCAATTCAAAATGTCAATTAAATTCATTCTAATGATGGTTTTATTTTAAGACGAAAGGGGTCAAATGATCATTGAATAACGATGACACATTAATTGATACTTAAAGTGTATCAGTCAGTGAAGTTTTGGTATTCTGTTAGCTGAATTTTCCGAGTAACCTTTTAGTCATTTCATAGATTGTAGGATTATAGAAGTCGAGTTAAAATCAATGACGTTTGTCCTACATACTAGAGGAAAATGCAGCAGTTAAAAAACTTAACAACAAAATGGGAAATATATAAGAATGATTATTTTCTAAAAGGTTCTTCTTAAAGATTCTACATGTAGTGATTTAAACTAAATCTGCTTTCTTTACACATAATCAAGAGTTTTGATTAGGAGGGATGAATATTCACAGCATGTGAATGCGATGCACTTTGAGGTGCTGTGTTTAAGTTTTGTGACTGAAACATAAAAAATAAAAATAAACTGACTGGAGCTAAAAAAAACAATGTTTTTTTTTCGTTGCCGCTTTTCTGTGTTATATTAAAAAGCCCTCACAGCTCAATTAAGGGACTACAATTTCTTTCAAAACTTATTTTCGATTGATCGATATGAGTTTAGCAACAGACAAAATAGATCATTTACAAACGGGTGACCTAATAGTACAGGATTTATAAGAGTACTTGGGGGCGAATGGTCTGTTCAAACAATATTGTTAAAATATTATATACCGAAAATTAAAATTAAATTTTCTGGAAACCTTCGTTGTGGAAGAAATTTTAATACGCTATGGTTCATCCTATTTTAATCCATTTAATGCCAAATTATTTCTTTTAAATTTAGTGCGGTGGCTTAGTGCTGCGCTCTCGTAGCGAACTCACATACCAACGGCCTACAGTCTGTCCCGCTAGGGGCGCGCACTGTTCATAACCCTAATTCTCGTGTCTAGGCTGCCGGTCGTGATAGCTCAGATGGCTAAGGCGTAGGCATCCTTGGCCAAGGTGTCTGCGTCGGCGCGGGTTCGAATCCGCTCACGACCAAACTCTGACCTGGTGGTGCAACTCTTAAAGGGTTAGCCGATCTGTGGTAACGTTGGTGGGAGGGCCCACGTTAAATAAACGGTTGCAGGCTTGCGTGGAAGTTGACGGGATCGGTTGATTCTTTGAGAGTTGCACCTTGGTCAACACTGATTTTGCTACTTTTTACTACTGTTAACTGTGTGTGTGCCATTACGGCTTTGAAATACGAAAGATAATCATATTTTCAATTCAAAATGTCAATTAAATTCATTCTAATGATGCCATATAACATTTTGCCATATAACCCGCACTGTTCATAACCCTAATTTTCGTGTCTAGGCTGCCGGTCGTGATAGCTCAGATGGCTAAGGCGTAGGCATCCTTGGACAGGGTGTCTGCGTCGGCGCGGGTTCGAATCCGCTCACTGATTTGGTCAACACTGATTTTGCTACTTTTTACTACTGTTAACTGTGTGTGTGCCATTACGGCTTTGAAATACGAAAGATAATCATATTTTCAATTCAAAATGTCAATTAAATTCATTCTAATGATGGTTTTATTTTAAGACGAAAGGGGTCAAATGATCATTGAATAACGATGACACATTAATTGATACTTAAAGTGTATCAGTCAGTGAAGTTTTGGTATTCTGTTAGCTGAATTTTCCGAGTAACCTTTTAGTCATTTCATAGATTGTAGGATTATAGAAGACGAGTTAAAATCAATGACGTTTGTCCTACATACTAGAGGAAAATGCAGCAGTTAAAAAACTTAACAACAAAATGGGAAATATATAAGAATGATTATTTTCTAAAAGGTTCTTCTTAAAGATTCTACATGTAGTGATTTAAACTAAATCTGCTTTCTTTACACATAATCAAGAGTTTTGATTAGGAGGGATGAATATTCACAGCATGTGAATGCGATGCACTTTGAGGTGCTGTGTTTAAATTTTGTGACTGAAACATAAAAAATAAAAATAAACTGACTGGAGCTAAAAAAACAATGTTTTTTTTTCGTTGCCGCTTTTCTGTGTTATATTAAAAAGCCCTCACAGCTCAATTAAGGGACTACGATTTCTTTCAAAACTTATTTTCGATTGATCGATATGAGTTTAGCAACAGACAAAATAAATCATTTACAAACGGGTGACCTAATAGTACAGGATTTATAAGAGTACTTGGGGGCGAATGGTCTGTTCAAACAATATTGTTAAAATATTATATACCGAAAATTAAAATTAAATTTTCTGGAAACCTTCGTTGTGGAAGAAATTTTAATACGCTATGGTTCATCCTATTTTAACCCATTTAATGCCAAATTTTTTTTAAATTTAGTGCGGTGGCTTAGTGCTGCGCTCTCGTAGCGAACTCGCACACCAACGGCCTACAGTCTGTCCCGCTAGGGGCGCGCACTTTTCATAACCCTAATTCTCGTGTCTAGGCTGCCGGTCGTGATAGCTCAGATGGCTAAGGCGTAGGCATCCTTGGCCAGGGTGTCTGCGTCGGCGCGGGTTCGAATCCGCTCACGACCAAACTCTGACCTGGTGGTGCAACTCTTAAAGGGTTAGCCGATCTGTGGTAACGTTGGTGGGAGGGCCCACGTTAAATAAACGGTGGCAGGCTTGCGTGGAAGTTGACGGGATCGGTTGGTTCTTTGAGAGTTGCACCTTGGTCAACACTGATTTTGCTACTTTTTACTACTGTTAACTGTGTGTGTGCCATTACGGCTTTGAAATACGAAAGATAATCATATTTTCAATTCAAAATGTCAATTAAATTCATTCTAATGATGCCATATAACATTTTGCCATATAAGTTTTGGTTCTTTCAAAACTTATTTTCGATTGATCGATATGAGTTTAGCAACAGACAAAATAGATCATTTACAAACGGGTGACCTAATAGTACAGGATTTATAAGAGTACTTAGGGGCGAATGGTCTGTTCAAACAATATTGTTAAAATGTTATATACCGAAAATTAAAATTAAATTTTCTGGAAACCTTCGTTGTGGAAGAAATTTTAATACGCTATGGTTCATCCTATTTTAACCCATTTAATGCCAAATTATTTCTTTTAAATTTAGTGCGGTGGCTTAGTGCTGCGCTCTCGTAGCGAACTCGCACACCAACGGCCTACAGTCTGTCCCGCTAGGGGCGCGCACTGTTCATAACCCTAATTCTCGTGTCTAGGCTGCCGGTCGTGATAGCTCAGATGGCTAAGGCGTAGGCATCCTTGGCCAAGGTGTCTGCGTGGCGCGGGTTCGAATCCGCTCACGACCAAACTCTGACCTGGTGGTTGCAACTCTTAAAGGGTTAGCCGATCTGTGGTAACGTTGGTGGGAGGGCCCACGTTAAATAAACGGTGGCAGGCTTGCGTGGAAGTTGACGGGATCGGTTGATTCTTTGAGAGTTGCACCTTGGTCAACACTGATTTTGCTACTTTTTACTACTGTTAACTGTGTGTATGCCATTATGGCTTTGAAATACGAAAGATAATCATATTTTCAATTCAAAATGTCAATTAAATTCATTCTAATGATGCCATATAACATTTTGCCATATAAGTTTTGGTTCTTTCAAAACTTATTTTCGATTGATCGATATGAGTTTAGCAACAGACAAAATAGATCATTTACAAACGGGTGACCTAATAGTACAGGATTTATAAGAGTACTTGGGGGCGAATGGTCTGTTCAAACAATATTGTTAAAATATTATATACCGAAAATTAAAATTAAATTTTCTGGAAACCTTCGTTGTGGAAGAAATTTTAATACGCTATGGTTCATCCTATTTTAACCCATTTAATGCCAAATTATTTCTTTTAAATTTAGTGCGGTGGCTTAGTGCTGCGCTCTCGTAGCGAACTCGCACACCAACGGCCTACAGTCTGTCCCGCTAGGGGCGCGCACTGTTCATAACCCTAATTCTCGTGTCTAGGCTGCCGGTCGTGATAGCTCAGATGGCTAAGGCGTAGGCATCCTTGGCCAAGGTGTCTGCGTGGCGCGGGTTCGAATCCGCTCACGACCAAACTCTGACCTGGTGGTGCAACTCTTAAAGGGTTAGCCGATCTGTGGTAACGTTGGTGGGAGGGCCCACGTTAAATAAACGGTGGCAGGCTTGCGTGGAAGTTGACGGGATCGGTTGATTCTTTGAGAGTTGCACCTTGGTCAACACTGATTTTGCTACTTTTTACTACTGTTAACTGTGTGTGTGCCATTATGGCTTTGAAATACGAAAGATAATCATATTTTCAATTCAAAATGTCAATTAAATTCATTCTAATGATGCCATATAACATTTTGCCATATAACCCGCACTGTTCATAACCCTAATTTTCGTGTCTAGGCTGCCGGTCGTGATAGCTCAGATGGCTAAGGCGTAGGCATCCTTGGCCAGGGTGTCTGCGTCGGCGCGGGTTCGAATCCGCTCACTGATTTGGTCAACACTGATTTTGCTACTTTTTACTACTGTTAACTGTGTGTGTGTCATTACGGCTTTGAAATACGAAAGATAATCATATATACCGAAAATTAAAATTAAATTTTCTGGAAACCTTCGTTGTGGAAGAAATTTTAATACGCTATGGTTCATCCTATTTTAACCCATTTAATGCCAAATTATTTCTTTTAAATTTAGTGCGGTGGCTTAGTGCTGCGCTCTCGTAGCGAACTCGCACACCAACGGCCTACAGTCTGTCCCGCTAGGGGCGCGCACTGTTCATAACCCTAATTCTCGTGGCTAGGCTGCCGGTCGTGATAGCTCAGATGGCTAAGGCGTAGGCATCCTTGGCCAGGGTGTCTGCGTCGGCGCGGGTTCGAATCCGCTCACGACCAAACTCTGACCTGGTGGTTGCAACTCTTAAAGGGTTAGCCGATCTGTGGTAACGTTGGTGGGAGGGCCCACGTTAAATAAACGGTGGCAGGCTTGCGTGGAAGTTGACGGGATCGGTTGATTCTTTGAGAGTTGCACCTTGGTCAACACTGATTTTGCTACTTTTTACAACTGTTAACTGTGTGTGTGCCATTATAGCTTTGAAATACGAAAGATAATCATATTTTCAATTCAAAATGTCAATTAAATTCATTCTAATGATGCCATATAACATTTTGCCATATAACAGGGGGGGGGGTTTTTCATAACCCTAATTCTCGTGTCTAGGCTGCCGGTCGTGATAGCTCAGATGGCTAAGGCGTAGGCATCCTTGGCCAGGGTGTCTGCGTCGGCGCGGGTTCGAATCCGCTCACGACCAAACTCTGACCTGGTGGTGCAACTCTTAAAGGGTTAGCCGATCTGTGGTAACGTTGGTGGGAGGGCCCACGTTAAATAAACGGTGGCAGGCTTGCGTGGAAGTTGACGGGATCGGTTGGTTCTTTGAGAGTTGCACCTTGGTCAACACTGATTTTGCTACTTTTTACTACTGTTAACTGTGTGTGTGCCATTACGGCTTTGAAATACGAAAGATAATCATATTTTCAATTCAAAATGTCAATTAAATTCATTCTAATGATGCCATATAACATTTTGCCATATAAGTTTTGGTTCTTTCAAAACTTATTTTCGATTGATCGATATGAGTTTAGCAACAGACAAAATAGATCATTTACAAACGGGTGACCTAATAGTACAGGATTTATAAGAGTACTTGGGGGCGAATGGTCTGTTCAAACAATATTGTTAAAATATTATATACCGAAAATTAAAATTAAATTTTCTGGAAACCTTCGTTGTGGAAGAAATTTTAATACGCTATGGTTCATCCTATTTTAACCCATTTAATGCCAAATTATTTCTTTTAAATTTAGTGCGGTGGCTTAGTGCTGCGCTCTCGTAGCGAACTCGCACACCAACGGCCTACAGTCTGTCCCGCTAGGGGCGCGCACTGTTCATAACCCTAATTCTCGTGTCTAGGCTGCCGGTCGTGATAGCTCAGATGGCTAAGGCGTAGGCATCCTTGGCCAGGGTGTCTGCGTCGGCGCGGGTTCGAATCCGCTCACGACCAAACTCTGACCTGGTGGTGCAACTCTTAAAGGGTTAGCCGATCTGTGGTAACGTTGGTGGGAGGGCCCACGTTAAATAAACGGTGGCAGGCTTGCGTGGAAGTTGACGGGATCGGTTGATTCTTTGAGAGTTGCACCTTGGTCAACACTGATTTTGCTACTTTTTACTACTGTTAACTGTGTGTGTGCCATTACGGCTTTGAAATACGAAAGATAATCATATTTTCAATTCAAAATGTCAATTAAATTCATTCTAATGATGCCATATAACATTATAATCCTACAATCTATGAAATGAATAAAAGTCATGTTATATGGCAACAGACAAAATAGATCATTTACAAACGGGTGACCTAATAGTACAGGATTTATAAGAGTACTTGGGGGCGAATGGTCTGTTCAAACAATATTGTTAAAATATTATATACCGAAAATTAAAATTAAATTTTCTGGAAACCTTCGTTGTGGAAGAAATTTTAATACGCTATGGTTCATCCTATTTTAACCCATTTAATGCCAAATTATTTCTTTTAAATTTAGTGCGGTGGCTTAGTGCTGCGCTCTCGTAGCGAACTCGCACACCAACGGCCTACAGTCTGTCCCGCTAGGGGCGCGCACTGTTCATAACCCTAATTCTCGTGTCTAGGCTGCCGGTCGTGATAGCTCAGATGGCTAAGGCGTAGGCATCCTTGGCCAAGGTGTCTGCGTGGCGCGGGTTCGAATCCGTTCACGACCAAACTCTGACCTGGTGGTGCAACTCTTAAAGGGTTAGCCGATCTGTGGTAACGTTGGTGGGAGGGCCCACGTTAAATAAACGGTGGCAGGCTTGCGTGGAAGTTGACGGGATCGGTTGATTCTTTGAGAGTTGCACCTTGGTCAACACTGATTTTGCTACTTTTTACTACTGTTAACTGTGTGTGTGCCATTATGGCTTTGAAATACGAAAGATAATATCATATTTTCAATTCAAAATGTCAATTAAATTCATTCTAATGATGCCATATAACATTTTGCCATATAACCCGCACTGTTCATAACCCTAATTTTCGTGTCTAGGCTGCCGGTCGTGATAGCTCAGATGGCTAAGGCGTAGGCATCCTTGGCCAGGGTGTCTGCGTCGGCGCGGGTTCGAATCCGCTCACTGATTTGGTCAACACTGATTTTGCTACTTTTTACTACTGTTAACTGTGTGTGTGTCATTACGGCTTTGAAATACGAAAGATAATCATATATACCGAAAATTAAAATTAAATTTTCTGGAAACCTTCGTTGTGGAAGAAATTTTAATACGCTATGGTTCATCCTATTTTAACCCATTTAATGCCAAATTATTTCTTTTAAATTTAGTGCGGTGGCTTAGTGCTGCGCTCTCGTAGCGAACTCGCACACCAACGGCCTACAGTCTGTCCCGCTAGGGGCGCGCACTGTTCATAACCCTAATTCTCGTGTCTAGGCTGCCGGTCGTGATAGCTCAGATGGCTAAGGCGTAGGCATCCTTGGCCAAGGTGTCTGCGTGGCGCGGGTTCGAATCCGCTCACGACCAAACTCTGACCTGGTGGTGCAACTCTTAAAGGGTTAGCCGATCTGTGGTAACGTTGGTGGGAGGGCCCACGTTAAATAAACGGTGGCAGGCTTGCGTGGAAGTTGACGGGATCGGTTGATTCTTTGAGAGTTGCACCTTGGTCAACACTGATTTTGCTACTTTTTACTACTGTTAACTGTGTGTGTGCCATTATGGCTTTGAAATACGAAAGATAATCATATTTTCAATTCAAAATGTCAATTAAATTCATTCTAATGATACCATATAACATTTTGCCATATAACCCGCACTGTTCATAACCCTAATTTTCGTGTCTAGGCTGCCGGTCGTGATAGCTCAGATGGCTAAGGCGTAGGCATCCTTGGCCAGGGTGTCTGCGTCGGCGCGGGTTCGAATCCGCTCACTGATTTGGTCAACACTGATTTTGCTACTTTTTACTACTGTTAACTGTGTGTGTGTCATTACGGCTTTGAAATAC